>JABSTQ010007595.1:0-89606 GCA_013358835.2 Ixodes persulcatus
ATTAAAGCGGGGTTATTGAATGTTTTCCAGAAAGACCTTACAGTTGCTAGGAAAGGACGGCAGCCTTGAACCTGACTCGGCGATTTTCAAGAGAAGATGTCCGTAAAAAAAATCAGCTCTTTAAATATTTTTCTTTAATCTCGCACAGCAAGAAAACAGCCAGTTCAAAGAGTACAGCACAAGTTACTGGAAAGTTAGGCGATCTAAAAAAAAAATATATCATTCTAGTTTATTAGATCCAGAATGCCTAAAAAGGCCAATATATTATATAAAGGTATAAATAGCATTTCTAATAGGTCTTTTGAGGCAGATATAATTGAATTATAAAACATAATGACGAGTTTTTATGATGTTAAATTTGGCAAATGTATTTAACAATTATATTGTGAACATAGCTGGCAGCTTTTAAAACCCTGAAGCGTCAGAAAACATAAGGCCAATCGCGGAGTCATTGTTTCTCTACCCAGCTGACGAATCGAAGTTTGTTCCTCCGTCATGTGCTTTAATAATAGTCGTAGTCGTGACGCAGGTGACTTACAAATTAAACCTATAAAATAGCAGATATGCAATATACATTATGCTCATTGACGTACATATACAACCTCACCATGGCATCTGATGCTTTCCCTAAAAAGATGTAAACGATAAAAGTGCTGGTTCGTTCAAACGAAGGGTTTAGAAATGAATTAGGAAACTCTCGTCCTGTATCTATACATATGCATTTTCAAAAAGCTTGAAAAAAAAAATCATTCACTCCCGTGTTATAATTTTTGTGAGAAACATCGCCTAATTACAGAATGCCAATTCGGATTCCGGAAAATCGATGAACATAAACAGCCTCATTGGTTCAAAAATAAGAGATACTTAGAGGCTTCAAAGAAAAAAAAAAACTTTGATGCTTGGAGTATTTTTGACTTTAGTGATGCATTTGATTGCTTTAATCGTACAACCTTTTAGTACATTCTTCGCTTATGGCATTCGCGACATTCCACTAGCGCTAATTAGATCGTATTTACAATTTCACTCCCACTTTGTGCAAATGAATGGTCAGCTAACAACTCCTTTAAACATATCATCTAGAGTCCCGCAATGTAGTATCACTGGGGCCACTTCTTTTTCTTATTATATATTAATAATATAGTGACCGTTCATTCCAAATGCAAATGTATAATCTACGCGAATGACTCGCGTATATCTTTAGACGAATCCGAAGAAGACCTCCGAAAAAAGGCAATGCGTTTTATTTTTTAATTAAAAGCTGGGGCTGAAGTAAACTGTTTGGACATCAATGTATATAAAAAAAGCAATACTGTTCCGCTCCGTGGTTCTAATGGTAGGCTCTGCAGTCCCTTGACTTTGGGCCATTCAACATTGAATTTGTAAAAAGCATTAAAGCCCACGGAGTTATTTTCTCTGATGATATGCTTGGTAATTATCACGTTAAGTACCTTTGCACTAAGCTGGACAGATTTGTAGGAATAATTATTAAGCACAGACATTTTCTTCCAACAAGAGCATAGAACGTTTTATGTAAATCGTTATTTTTTTTATATTTGGGTTATTCCCACCTAGTCTCGGGCAATACATCTTATTCTTCAATAAAATACATTTATTACAAAAATGGTGAAAGGAAAAATTGCAGATGTTCCTTACACTTTCCATATACAATAATTGTTGAAATTATAAAAAAAATACTTTAAACGAAATTTATAATTATCCTTCGAAAATTGCTTAGAGGTATGTGGCAAATGAATCCACTAGTACAATTCTTACATTATTGATATAAAAAGACAAAAAATATTCGTCTCGACATCACCTGCCTTGGCACCTTCCAAGTGCCGATTAAGCAACCTAAATTGTTTATTATTATTATTTATTCATACTGCTCGCCCTTTTCAAGGCTTTGGCAGGATGGTACAACATAAATTTAAATCTACAATGCTCGGTTTACATAAAATCAACTATCAATGTACCGAAATCGGGACACGATCAGAATGAGTCGGAACTGGCAGATATTTTGGTCCGCAAGATTAAATAGTGGTGGGGGGGAATCAACTTCACGCAATGTGTCGGACCCTGAAGGGGCGTTCCTTCTCCATTATAATTTCTAATCTGTAAGGATCTGCCACACGATCGAGGGTTTGTGGAGATCGGCCTGGATATAAACCTAAGTCAGATTTGGACGGCACCATGTCCTTTGTAAAATGGTGTTACGGAAACGACTTTCAGGCTTTGAGAACAGTACCGTGAGAAAGGAAATCGTTTGAGAAAGCGTTAAGAACCACGGAGACGAAAGGCAAGCGCAGGCCTGTGAAGGTGCGGGGGCTGAATGCCATCCGCTTCCATGACGTCCCGGTAGGCTGTTGACACGGAGAGAGGGCCCTTCGTAAGTTTCATCAGAAGAAATAACTAGGGAGGGGGTATCTCTGTGCTCGGCCAACGCTGGCAGAGTAATTGATTGAAGAGGGAGAAAGGGTCGGGTGCAATCGAATCAGCTGATATACTAAAGAAAAAGTCTTGAAAGAGGAGTTCAACTATGTATTAGGCTTGGAGTAACATTTACCAAGATGGATGAGCACCGGAGCACTGAATATTTTTTGTTGATGGTGAAACTAGGTCCAGAATAGTCTAGGTGCCTGATAGCTTTTCCTGCTAGTTGATGTAGCTAGTCTTTCTAGGAAGTATAAACAAGACGTTTGGCGTCTTTACGGGATAGGTGGGCTTGGTTAAGATGGGAGAAATTCTGACTTTTTCGTACCTTCTGGAGTAGGTGGTGGTTACGTCTAAGCAGAGCTACAAGAGCTTATTGGATGGTTGACCTCGCTTGGAGGTCTAAGCAGCTGAAGTTAGTGAGGAGAGCTGGGTGACCGCAACCAGGGAGGCTGGAGATGGCTGTGCAACGGTGAGAGAAGGCGGAATCGGTGGTGAGGGCGAGGTCGAGGAAACTGACGGAACCATTTCTATAGGTGTAAGATGGACTGTCACAAAGGTTCTTGAAGCCAGCTGTTTCTACTATATCTAACAACAGGTCGTCGGAGGGAGACGGGGGGGGGGGTGGGGGGGGAATCTCGACGGGATAGGAGTATCGGGGTCAGTTCATATAATGTGATTATTAAAATCGTCAATTATAAAGACTGCGGAAAATCTTTTCTGGTCGATGCGCAGCAGGTTGTCGTGTGGAAAAGCGTAGGAGTTTTCACGGAGGGAGGGTGGGTAGTAGACACACGACAGTAGGAGTTTTCCACGTTTGCAAAAAAAACTTTGACAGGACGGCGTCAATTGACCTGGCATGATGAGGTGATAGAGACGTTGGCAGGGCAAGTGTTTCGACACGGCGAGGAGAACGCCACCCCCAGTTGAGGGACGGTCTTACCGAAAGAGAGAAAATGGTGCGAGGTTAATTAGCTGCATCACGATCATCTGGTGGGCTAGTTGGTTGATCATTATGTGGGATTAGCAGCGCAAATACGAAAAGGAAGGATTAACGGGGGAGACATGATAGAGCGTTGTCCTGGCTCCCTCGTTTATGCTTCCTTTTTGTATTTGCGCTGTTAATTCCCCAAAGTGGTTAATTAGTTGTCCGTCAAAGACGGAGGCGTGTAGCCAGGTTTCACACACAGCAAATATTGTGTTAGTGAAAGACAACGCCAGAGCATTGATGCCAAGTAGCTTGTTCTTTAGGGAGCGCAAGCTAGAAAACCATACAGAAATCTCGTTTGGATGCGCGAAAGCGCCGAAGACTGCACAAGTGTCAAGTGAACGATGATCGCCATGTCCACCAGTGAACGGAGGTAAGCCAGACGGTTGCTTGGAAAGGTTACTTGCGACGAAGAGGAGTGTAGCAGTTCCATGGTGTTTAGGTAAAACAATTCAACAGCCAGGTGTGGGAGTGGGCACTCCGCGCAAAACCACTGCGTTGGTGAGGAAGAGATGCGTTTATATGAAGCAAGGAACACATTTTCACATTTGAAATGGAGCCACAAGTCGCAGCCGTCGTACTGCAGAGCAGGGACATTGTCTTACACAGACCGAGAACTGCAAGGGCGGGGAGACGTGGGCCAGGGTTGGGAGGTACATCACCGGCGATGAGTAGAACCAGAAGATGATGAGCTCTAAGGTAGGGGCAAATATCGGAAAACCGCCAGGCACAAGGTCGAGTGCCAGTTTGTCATGGCAGGTCATCTCCGCGAGTAGCTATGTTAGATGGAGAATCCGCGGTCCAAGAGCAATTCATCAGATACTTGCAATATGTCGATGAGAGACTACATTACTTGCATTGAACCAATTGGCCCATTAGGCATAGTAGGAGGCGGAGAATAATAAAGGCATGGGGACACGCCGCCATGACCACCGGTGTTGATCTGCAGTCGGGTAACAAAAACCACAACAGAAGTCACACCTTGTGCCGGAAAAAAAAACAAAAATACGTGCCCTAGGGTCCGAGGACATACTTTTGCTGGTAGATCGGGGACATTACAATATGGTTTGATGGTCAAATATACAAATCGATGAAGACGGTCGTTTGGATCGTTCTTCTCTCCTCCCTAGTGATTACCCAAGCAGGAGAGACGCCACATTTTGTGGAGGACCTGAATTATTTTCTTCAGTTTGACGACGTCCGGTTTATTGTCTTCCATTCAGATGTCGGAAATTCGCCCTTAATAAAGTACGAGATGTATTTTTTTTTCTGAACATATTGATGCTATACGGAACATATTGGAGCCACATGAAGGCAAGTTTGTCGCTTCATTCACTTAGCAAGTTTGCTGGTTTGCAAGAAGAGTATATTTTTAAAACTGACACGGGGCTCACAAGAGGGATAGGAGGGAAGACTTTGGGGAAGAAGACGAGAGGGGATTAACGACTCCAATCGCCGCGAAGGTCATGAAAAATTACGTTGGCGACCTTTAAACTTATGTGCACAACTACGCTCCAAAAGAGACGACTACGCGCGCCGTTTATAAACATGATCCATGGGGGTCCGTATAACAAATACAGAGCTTCTTTTGGGAGAGAGCAGTTTTGTAACTTTTGCCGTGTATCTGCTCTGCTACGTCATAAAGTGCATGATGCACACCTCCCGACGCCTTGCTTCGACACCGTGGCGAAGGACGAATATTAGCCCGTAGGAGTGTGCTGCTCACGTGCAATCTTATTCCCTATTCTTTTATTTTTTTAGGCGGGGGGATGACCCAACTATGTTATATTGGGGGGAGGGGGGGGAAGAGGGCACTTCCTCCCCCCCTCCCTACCCCTCCCCCCTTCCTGGCTACGTGCATGCCCATTATTATGGTGCCTGGAACGCGTCTCCGACTGCTGTGTTTACCGCGTCCCAACAATTCGAAGCTTCCATTTTACCGAAGCTCATTTTAGCGAATGCCGGTTTAGAGACCCCCGTTTATACCCCGTGTCCCAAATAGCAGCCAGGCTTTTTATATTGACCGCAAAAGTCGGTTTCTTAACCTATCGCGTTCCGATTTTGTACAGAGTTGGACACAGCTGCTGCATTTTTTCTATAAAATTTGCAAAGAGCGAACTTACCCGAGGAAAAAGGAAAAAAAAGAAAAAAAAGCGTAACGCCCATGAAAACGCAGCGAAGCCACCGGTCTTCAAACCATAGGGCGTCCTATGATCTCAAGACCTGTGGTTTCAGTGCGTTTCCGTAGGAGTTATGCCTTTTTCTTTTTTAGCTATTTCCTCAGGTAAGTTCGCTCTATGCGAAGATCGGAATGGGCGGCAGCAAGGACGTGTGCGGCAGCTGCTCCGCTCCATTCTATGGGCGGCAGCAGTACCTCGCCTGTTCTGGTCCGTGTAAGCGGCGATTTCACTGCAAGTGCATCAACGTGGTTGAGGAAGACTACGAGCTCCTCATGGTCGACGGTCGCAGCAGTTACAAGTGCCCCTCCTGCGCCAAGCGTCTGGACGAAACGGGCAACAAGGTCAGTGACGATAGCGTCGCAATCTCGCCTCATGAGCAAGAACCGAGTGCCGACGCCGTCATGGATGGAACGGACGCCAATCTTCTCGAGCTGGTGGTCTTACTGTGCAAGAAAATCGACGACCTCACGAATGTTGTCAAAACTTTGAAGGTTGACAACGAGTCGATGCGCCTCCAACTATCGCGCAACAGTGAGTTGCTGCGTAAGCTCTGTTTATCGGGAGAACTGACGCCCGCACCATCTGTATCATCGAAAAACTTTGTCACTGCTTTGAAGAAGCCAGTTCCCTCGGCGACTGCTCTGAAGACGCCAGTGCCCTCATCGAGTTGTCATGACGGAAGCGGCGATGGAAACTGTGCAAGCGTGCGCCCTTCTACTGCGGCAGTCGCTGACGGCGCTGCTAACTCGGAGCACAGCCGTACGGGACCTGTGGACGACGAGGGATTCATCACCGTCACAAGAAGGAAAAGGCCTCAACCTACCGAGGGCAAGAACACTACCAGCAAGCTGGCCTCCGTACCACGACCGCCAAGACTTCGTGCGCTCTTCGTTTCCAGACTGAATCCCAGCACAACGGTTTCGGACATTTCAGATGTTGTGGCCGCTACCCTGAAAGGCAAGTCTGCCACATGCACCAAACTTGTGTCCAAGCACGATAGCTACGCTTCTTTTCATATATCTGTCAATATTGAAGACTTTGAGATACTTAACCAAGCAGAGATGTGGCCGGCTGGATGCCTCTTTCGCCCTTTTTTCGGGAGACTAAACATTCCGGGTGATCCTGCAACCACCGGTAATGAATAAGACAATGGAGTTCACTGTTTATTACCAAAATGTGCGTGGTATCAGAACAAAGGCGTCTGAGTTTATGTCTGGAATCGTAGGCACTTCATTCACCGTGTTATGTCTCACGGAGACGTGGCTTGAGGAGGGCATTTCTAGCTCGAATTACTTTCCCCCCTGTTATTCCGTCTTTCGACGCGATCGAGATTACGCAAACACGGGTCAGATATATGGCGGCGGTGTACTCACAGCGGTTGACGCCTCTTGGCGTGCATGGAGAAGGCACGATCTCGAGTCCTACTCTGAGTGTGTGTGGGTCGAGATCGCATCTAAAGATGGCGTCAACCATTTAATTGGGAATTATTACTTTCCACCCCAATTCAATTACGATCTTTTTGTGGGCCACCTAAAAGCGTTGGAGCGAAGCCTGAATGTTTCAAATTTTCGTGTTCAGATATATGGTGACTTCAATATGCCAGGAATAGACTGGACGTTGGATCATGTTCGGACGGACAGCAGTGCTTTCAGTCCAAAGGCGTTAAGTCTATTAGATTTCATATATATTAACGGGTTCGAACAGTGCAATACAATTAAAAACTCGGCAGGTAACATACTTGATCTAGTACTGGTGTCTTCGCCGATTGACAGTATCAGTCTAGTCGACGACCCTATAACACGTGTTGATAATTTTCATCCTCCTTTTGTTGTTTCATTTTTCTTTCCGCCTGGTCAGCATATTTTTCGTAGCCAGAGTTACTTTTTGTACAGCAAAGGCGATTACTTTAACCTGTACTCTTATCTCCAGAGTTATGACTGGAACCCGATTTTGAAAGACGTATGTGTAGACTCAGCGACTGAAGCGTTTACTGCAGTTGTGTCGAGCGCCATGGATGCTTTTATACCCAAGCGTGTTTCACGGCCAAACAAATACCCTTCGTGGTTTTCGTGGGAACTGAAGTGTTGTTTACGAAAGAAATTGCATTATCACAGGCTTTTTAAAAAGTCAGGTTTGGAAAAATGGTCCCTAAAATTCAGTGAGTGTCGCTCTTTAGCAAAATGGCTGTTCAAGAGAGATGAAAAAGTTTATGTATCTAAGACCGAGTCTGCTATGTACTCTAACCCCAAAGACTTTTGGAAATTCGTAACATCTCAAAGAAACAAAAAGAGCGATAGTGCCCCTTTTTTGCGTGATAGTTCCGGCTGTACGTCGGATCCGGCGGAAGTCGCAAACATGTTTGCTCAGCATTTCAAGTCATGTTTTTCATCTGAATCCAACGCGAATTTTGTTTCATCCTGCGCAAAAACACTTGACTTTTTTGCTTTTGTCCCCATCGATGAATTAGAAATAGAAACATGCATTAGAAAAATGAAGCCAAAGTTGTCTGCTGGTGCAGATGGAATTCCCAGTTTTATCGTAAAAGGCTGCGCTGATCTTTTATCTCCGGTGCTGTTGCACATTTTTAACTTGTCGTTACGGTTGGGCAAATTTCCGTCTATATGGAAACAATCTGTCATAGTGCCAATTTTTAAGTCTGGTGATCGTAGCATTGTCAAAAATTATCGCCCAGTGTCTTTACTCTGCAGTTTTTCTAAAGTCTTTGAAATGACGCTTCACGAACGTCTTTATAACTATTTCCGTCAAAAGATTTGTCCCGAACAGCATGGTTTTATGAAAGGAAAGTCGGTAGAAACAAATCTGTGCACATTTCTGGATTATATTGTGCCATTTGTTCATGGTCACCAGCAAGTTGACGTAATATACTTCGACATGTCAAAAGCATTTGATAGGGTAAATCACGATATGCTTCTGCATAAACTGGATGATTATGGGCTCTGTTCGACGTACTGTTGTTGGTTTAGAAGTTACCTTTCCAGTCGTAGGAATTTCGTTCGCGTTTCGGGATTTATGTCCGAACCCTTCTTTTCGTCTTCAGGTGTGCCCCAGGGGAGCAATTTAGGCCCTCTTCTGTTTTTGTGCTTTGTTAATGACATTGTGTTTTCGGTTAAAAATTCTAAAGTGCTATTATTTGCAGATGATATAAAACTGTTTCGTCAGGTTCGTTCGCATTCTGAGTGTGCACTTCTTCAGAATGATGTGTGTGAAGTGTCTAAGTGGTGTCACGATAATAACCTCCTGCTGAACGAACTGAAGACAAAAACGATTAGTCTTAGTAGAAAACGAGACCCACTTGCGTTTTGCTATGTTCTTGATAGCAACGTCATCGAGCGTGTTAGTGTCATTCGTGATCTTGGAGTTTTTATAGATACCGCGTTGAACTTTAATCACCATGTGTTTGTCACTTGTAATGCCTCCCTTAGAACCTTGGGAGCACTTTCTCGTTTTACCAAACAATTTTCTTCGCATGCATGTTATCTTCGCTTGTTTTGTTGTCTTGTTCGCTCAAAACTTGAGTTTGGATCTGTTGTCTGGAATTCTTTAAGTCATACTGCGTCATGCTCTATTGAGCGAGTTCAAAATCGTTTTATCGCTATTGTTTACGATCGATTCTTTAGACATAAGTGGTACTACAGTTACGAAGGGCTGCTTACGAAGCTCGGTTTATCTTCTCTGCTGGACAGACGACGTTATCGGGATATTTTATTTTTATACAAGGTTGCGAATGGGATCGTCGACTCCCCTGGACTGTTAAGCTCGATTTGTTTCCATGCCCCATCACGCTCGAGCCGTAGTCACAGACTTTTTTACCCACTCACATTTTTTGTCACATCACCGTTGGTAAGAATGCAAGCGGAATTTAATAAGATCGATTCTTCACGGCTAGACATATTTAGTGACTCATCAACTTTTAGCCGTAATCTGGAAGGCATATTACTTGTATAGTTTGGTGAAGCCATCTTGTGCTTACGCATGTTTTTGCATTCAGCCAATTTTCTTCTGTATAGTTTTATTTTTAATGTATTTGATTTCCTGTGTTATGTTCGAAAATATGTTGTGTACCACACAAAAGGCCATGTGCTGTTTGTCGACACATAAAATAAAAGATTATTATTATTATTAGATTATTATAGAAAAAATGCATCACCTGTGGCCAACGCTGTATAAAATCGGAACGCGATAGTTTAAGAAACCGACTTTTGCGGTCAATTTAAAGAGCCTGGCCGCTATTTGGAACACGGGGTAGAATCCCTTTAGTGAGGAACCAAAGAAAATGGCGATGAGCCTCCGTTTAGTATATCCGGGAGCCGCGAAGCGGTGTGTACGGGTGCGCCAGGTGGGTTAACATTTCTTGTAATTAGCCGCCACAGACTGCCGCCGCGCGGCGTCGTGAACGGGGGGGTTAACTTGTGTCCCAGTGATACACGCGCGAAGCAGGGGAGCCTATTTTTAAACATCCCGCTCTTTTCGATAAACGGCGTTTCTCTAAACTGGTGCTCCGCTTTCCCTAAAGAAAACTTCGATTAAACGTGCCCGTTCCCTAAAACGTGTTTTGATGTCACGGCGTTCTATCAGCCGTAGTGAACTCCACCTAAAAAGTGGTCCCTCGATTTTCGCCTGATGACGTCATAAAAGTGTCATGCTGTCGACGGCCGTAATTCTGGCGGCGTCACAGCAGCAGTGGTGGATGTGGAAGACGCCTGTTCTGCTGCTGCAGGTCGCTCTCCTGCTTCAGAGTTCATCGAAGCGCTTCGGCAGCCAGGAGTTGCGAAGCAGTGTGACGACAGCGACGCTCACTTTTGCTCTTGCTTTTCGCCAGCATTTCTGCGACATTTTGCCAGGATCGCAACATCCGAGAGCATAACGCTCCGGCTTTTGTGACGTCGTTTGTTGCCACTTCGAGACCCCTGTTCGATTCATGGGCGGATTAAGACGCTAAACACACCAGTCCGAAACGCGTTCCAGGCGGAACGCTTCTTACTTTGAGATTTTTTTCTCGGCGTTCTTATTCGCTGTAATCGTATTGGCCGTGTAACTGTAAAAGGATGCACAAACTCGCCAAACTTTGTGTTTTTTAAGCTGTCAGTCGCTACTAAAAGTTTTCTAAGTTAAAAAAATAGTAATCTCAAACAGGGCAGCGGAAAACTTACCGCAAGTGGTATGTTGGGAATGGATATGTACGAAGTAGACAATCGACCGATACATGCCAGGCAGACAAAGAATAGGAAGGCCAGGAACATCTAGAAGACGGAAAAAATGCACCATTATGGAGCGTGTATATATTTAGAGCCCTGCGCAGATAACGGTTTGATCACCCGCATCCGATTCGCGACAACACACTTTGTATCCGCCTCCGAACCGCATCCGAAAATTTCGGAACCGTATCCGATTCTCAATCCGCGCATTCACTTTACATCACGAAATCAAGCATGAATAAAATTTAGAGAAATGCATCTCGATGGTATCCTATAAGAAGGGTTTCGTGTTTTCGGTATATATCGATAGACACCGAAAATTAACCTCAGAGGTGGTTATCTCTGAATCGGCGGAAACCGAAAAACCCCAAATTTAAGCTGTTCTTGAAGAAAAAACAGCAAGACCAGGTTGACGGTAAAAATCTTCTACCCTGCTTTTCTTTTTATTCGTTGATTCGGTACAAAGTTACACTGGATTGTCCTTGGGCTTGTGCCACTCTCCAGTAATTAAAAGGTCGCTTTGCGACACAAGCCCGATAAACACCGAATCCTTTCCGACATCGAAATTAGGCGCCGACAATCACCGATTCAGAGCAAAATAATAAACACCAATAAATAGCCCCCGAATCTGAAGAAGAATAAATACCGAAAACGCGGAACCCTACCTACAAGCCATCTGCTTACCTTTTTATGACAAACTCTTAGTCTCAGAATACGATGAAAGTCACGTTATCGTATCCTGTTTTATGGTACCTGTAAGATTAGCGATCAACGTTCAAGAGACACTTGGCATCACTGGAAAGATGATCGCAGTTATGAGATCGTCATGGGAGTCCATGGCACTGACACTGTCCACAATATGCGCTCGAAAAAAAAAAGGAAATTTATATTTGTTTTGCTTTTTTGCTTCGTGAAACCCTCTTCGGGCACACGCATATTTTATAAACATAAAAATGAACAAAAGACAGAGTACGAGGTGTAAAATAGTCCACGCTAAGGTGAGACGAAGTATAACTGCCTTTATCCCCACTGCACTCGTCGAGCGCGTTAGACCAGTATAATGGAGAAAAAGCTGCTAGCTTTAGGTCTACACACTAATCATTCCAACCAGAGCTCGGTATTCGGACCTCCCCGCGCGCTCACGTCTCCTCCTCTCCCTCAGTTTCTCGGCTCATTGTCTTGTACATGTGTTTAGAGAGCCGGAGGTTAACCTCAATAGGCGACTTGTCTCTCAGCTGTGGATGAGCAATTTAGCCAGTGCAGTACAACCGCTAGCCTGGAGTCTTTAACGCGCGCCACGCAGCAGTGATACACGACCGCACGCCGGTATACGATGCTCATCCAGATCGAAACGGGCAGGCGTGGGGATTGAGACCAGGATCGCAGGCTTTGGTAGAAAGAGTTTTCGTTCAACGCGCTCCAAGCTTCGGGGCGCACAGTCGGACACCGATCCTCTCCAGGGCAAGCACTGAGTTCCACACATAGTTAACGTTCGAATGTTCATATTCCCGTTAGGGCAGCGATTGGGCACGAGCCACTACCCGAATACATGTAGAGGCATTAACTTGCTTTCGAAGAGGAGGCCCCTGCGGTTTAGGTCACTTAAGCAACTTGGGGGATCAAAAGGCGGTGAGTTCCCCTAGTCTAACACTTTCTAATTGAGAGCTTTACCATAGCATTATGGCGAACCCATACCGAATGCTCACGCAGTGCTCTCTTCCACTGTATGAGCCGCATTAAGATATCCTCACCGCAGGCACCGCAAAGTGAATCGCCATATTGATTTCGCTAACAATGGGGTGCACACAACTTCGTCGTCAAGTTTTGCGAAGGAGAGACTGAAAGAAACCGTTCGCTTGGACCACTGAAATTGCGCGGCAATCAAGACGTTCCTTCGTCGGTGGCGTTGCGTGCGAGATTACGGGGGCCCATGATCAAATGCATGCATCATTGATAAAGCCTTCTGCAACTGAGGCACGTTTCAGCTTCAGTAGAAGCAGAAGCAGATTTAAACATCGGGAAGTTGTACAGCATGCGATCTCACCCCAGTAAAGTGCGCGGGAAAATGTGAATGCTAGTTCTAACATCACCTTCATTTGGCGTTTCCTCAATAGGTACTTGGACTTTATATATGATAAATTATATTTATCATATATAAATATATATATGATACAGCACTACGGCTTTGTTATCAGGAGGTGTTGCGCCAAAAACAGTACCTCCTCACCACCCCACTTTCTTTGCGACTTCAGGCCTAGCGCTTTAAAAGAGACGCACGGACTGACACCGCCGGGTTTTCATCAAAACGGGCATTTTAATGCTAACGATGAAAACAGTGCGCGAAACAGGAGCATGGTCTGTCCATGTTGAATTCGTTTATCGCGCCTTCTTAGATTGCAAACTTTACACGACTGGCTGCTATACTCCGATCGACTTTGTGCTTAAATTAAATACCAGAAATTAATTAGTGATAGACAATTGATGTCCAAACAGCACGGAATTCGGCCAAGCATTGGCCAATGACTGGCAGTGGTCTTCTGGCCAACGGCCAAAGAGTGGTCATTGTAATATAGATAAATGAGCGTGTTGGTTTCTAATTTACGGTAACAAAACAAGGACATTGAAGATAAACAGACTACACATGCTTTCTATTTTCAACAAAACATTTACTGGCTTGACATTGTCTCCAAACGTTCCCTGCCTCCCCGATGCCCTCCGTCGAGCTTCGGGAGGCAAAGCTAAGCCAGTAAACGTTTTGTTGAAAGTCGAAAGCCTTTGTTGCCTTTTTGTCTTCAATGTTCCTCTGTCGTTATCGTAAAATAAAAAAAATGGCCATTCATGGGTCAGTGTTTGGCTTATGGGTGATGGCCAGTAGACACTGGGTAATGGCCAGAGTAGAGACAGCAATCGGCCAATGGCTGTTCACTGTCTGGCCACTGACCAAAAGATCATTGCCAGCCATTGGCCAATCATGTGCCGAATCTGAGCTGCTTGGGTCGACGATCGTGCTTTGGTGCCCATTGTGTTTAAATCGATGCGCCGACGTTCTTCCGTAAATACCGAAAAAACTCAATGTTACAGATTTATAGATAGGAAATTAATACTCCATTGACCTAGCCAGCATGAAAGTACCTTTAGCATAGGTCCCTTCGCAATCGGCGAATCACACCGCGCTTTTAGTTCGCAAGCACATGCCACGCGCGGAGGATCGGGAACTGATTGCTCGCCGACAATAAAGGTCTCTTTGCTAAAGATACTTTATATATGATGGTGTGAATGTGGTGTTAGGGTTTATATATTTATATACGGGAGACAAAGTTCGCAGTGGCTATACAACAAAATACATACACGGAACAACCATCCTCCATGTCGACCCATCTTGACCTTTGGAAAAAAACCTGCAAAAGCAAAAACACAAAGTATCACAGTTTTAATTCCAAATATTTATTCAATCATTCGTTTGTTCGTTCGCTCATTTATTCATGCATTCATTCAACCAATATTGAATAATGTATTTATTTGACTGTGAATACCAGCAACATAGTAAAAATACGTAAATGAAGTTTGCTATGCTTTCGACGGCTATATGTTTTTCGTTATTTGAGTTCAATCTACCTCCATTACATTTTAGGCGGTTCAAGGGCACATCCCCAAAGATTCACTCACGGGGATTAAGGTTAAAAAATAAAACGTTAAACTATACCCTCCAGTATTACCCATTACCTTTGTGCTTTATATGATACCTCGTCGAGAAAAAACAAAACAAAAAAAGGAGCGGCATGCATGGCCCGTTGTAGCGTGTTATCGACAAAAAAGGAAAAGAAAAATCCATTGCGGTTTGGTTATATATATATATATATATATATGGCAGCCACCGATTAATACATTTGGCATTGCCAATTGCATAGCGTTTACGATTCTTTACTCTACGTTCCAGGTATTCACAATTAACTTACATAAATGTTAAGGCATTTCAAATATTGTATAATATACCGATCAGTGTTGCGGAGTTGCCACACCGGAGCTGGAATGAATCCGGAACCAGTCCGCACTTTCGCGAACCCGGAATAGAATGGGAATGGAATGGCGGCATGTCTGGGGGGAATGGAATGGATTTCACTCTTTTTTTGCCCGGAAGAGAGTGGGAATCGAATGGGCTCGGTTCGTATCTGAGCTGTGTCAATTTTCATAGAGGGACTACGGGCTGATAGCGCCATTCGCTAGCGCATGGTAAGTGGCTTTTTAAACGCCACCATTGCGCTGGAGGTGACTGACGGCTTTATTTTCTGACTGACTTCTGCTTCTTCGAGGATGAAAATGGCACGCCACCGGGGAAGCAACCAGAACTGAATAGTTGTAGACGGACAAGGTGTCGTCCCTGGCGGCGCAAGACGCGAGAAGGTGACTGCTGTAATCATGCACGATTAGCATGCCGCTTTTAACCAGGGTGTCAAACCGAACCCGAAAGAAAAACCGGAGCAAAACTGTTATTTCTAACTGAAGCGGAACAAAACTGTAACCGAAATCAATTGTTTGAAACTGAACCCGAACCGGAACAGAACCGTAATCTCATGTGGCGGTGATCGGTTCATCGGCAACGGTTCATCTTAATGAAATGTAAGCCGCGCCTTCTTGCGGGTTATGGCGCGAAGTCAATTCAATAGTCTAGACAGTGGTGTCAGCGGCTCAGTGTTTACTAAACAAACAGCAGCGGCGACATGAAGACAAATCAGTGGTAATAAAACAAACAAGTATATGTCACGTCCATGTGCAGCACGAATTGGCGTCGGCGGGTCGGCATGCATGGAGGCGCACACTTGAATACTTTGTTTCACCTTACGATAGACTGGAAAGGACGCTACGAGCCACCGGAGCCAATCAACAACTCAGAGGGTGTAACGTGTCCTTCCGGTTGGGCGGGACGACGCGAAGAGCTCAATGTCACGAGACAAGCTACGGACTATGTATTGGCTCGTGTAGCTTTTAGCGTCCATCGCGGCCCATTGTAAGGGGAAACGGAGTATATCTGACTATGCCGAGAAGCTAAATAGCTCTTCTTTGTTTCTTTTTGTGTGTGCGCGTGTGTGTATGTGTGTGTACGTGTGTGTTTATTTTCTTATCTTGATTCTGAGCTCCTAAGCAGTATACATTAAGGGGAACTGACAGGTAAAAGTCATATTTTTTGTATTATCCGAAACGATTGAAAACGAAGCCTGGACATTACTCTCAAAATTCAAAACTAGGGTACTCAGTATTTGTGCTATCAAAAAAAAAAAAAACAATTTTCAAAAGCCAAATTTTAATTTCCCGCGCGATCCGCGCCAGTGCAGTGACATCAAAGATTCAGTCGTCCTGCAGCTCGAGGTTCTCACACGTCTCAATGTCGTGTTCCCCCGCGTCCCGCGATCAACCGCTCCGTGCGTGCAGCCTATCGCTGTGAGCAGACGACGCTACACTTTCGAGTTTCTTTTAGGGTTCTTTCAGCAATCTCAAATCTTTGAAACGTCGAAGAGAACGCGCCAGGGACTTCTGTGATCGACTTGAGGGGTCACGTCGCGTCTGTTCTGCGTAAAAGGCTGTCGGAGTCACAACAGAAACTGTTGTGACTCCGACAGCCTTACCGAATACCGAACAGAGACACCAAACCCAGTTGTTTTGACCATTTGACGATTTCCTTTTCGAAGCTTGAGAGGTCTTCGGGCACCTAAAAAAGAGAACTTCCTCCGATGCCCCGACTCATTGATCATCCTCAGTGATACATGCGTTGAGCGCCGGGTTGTTTTCAGAGGGTGGATAAAAAGCCAGGAGGCGACATCACTCCGAACTCTGATTTTCGGTATTTCAACAAGAACGGCTGTGGTGGATTCGCAATTTCGTTAAAGAAACATGTTTTACGGATGCCGTTATTAGATATTACAGAAATATGGCTTACAAAGCTTCTAAATTTCATAATTGGTTACGTCACAAATAAAAAGAAACGAAGAGGTGAGGAGCGGCAGAAAAAAAAATTGGCTTGCTTTGTATGTTTATACAGTTGATGGAGATACTCCTCAACGGGTGATCGGTCTCATAGCTGTAGATGACAAATTTAGCCAGTGCAGTACAACCGCTAACCTGGGGTTTTTAACGTGCATCAAGCAGTAGTGATTACACGAACGCGTGCCGGTACGAAACTCATCCAGATCGAAACGGGCGGGGGCGGTGGGGATCGAACCCAGGAGGATTTCAGCGCAAGCTTTCGCTCCACGCTCCGAGCTCAGACGCGTTAAGGCCTGACCACACTAACGTGAACGGCGCCGCCGGTCGGCACCGCTGGGCGGCACCGCCGTCCGGCGTCCCAAAGCGAGGAGTCCACATTGCCTCCGTTTTGCGGGCGTCACGTGACAGCACTGGCTCTCGCGATCGCGCGCGCGCCCCTCGCCGGATTTCTTGCTCTTTCGTCGTCTGCTCTTCGGTAGATTCTTCTGTTTCGGCTCTCATCTTTCGCATATATCAGCATCGAAACCGCACTCGCTGCCTAGATGGTAGGTGTCCATGATGACCTGGTGATCAGCGTGAAAGTGATTATCCTAGCCTGCTCATTGATCTTGCGACGTCGCCGCGCTCTGAAGGGAAGGTCACAGGTTTTGGGTCCGGCCGAGTTGGTTCTACTAAAACACCGAAGGAAAGGTCCGTGCTTTGCTGCCCCGGAGGCGCGCCAGAGATGAAGACTACTTTCGAAAGTGTCACCAAATCAACACGACATCCGTCACAACACGGACGACAAGAAACAAGTGCCACGGAGAAACTCACTTGTAATTCCGAATTCCTCTCCTATATTTCCCAGTGGTTGTTCTTAGCGTCATTATCTTGGTAGTCTGGCTGCGTCTTGTCATATAAAAAGGGAACCAGTCGCACAGTTTCAAGGAACAGCTCCGTTGGGGAAGGCATCGGGGGCTGAAGTAGGGATAGCAGACGACACTGAAACACGTCCTTCGGAACGTGAAAGGAGGCGCAGGGGACCGGCTTTGAGCGTTGCCATGGCATCGCAACGTCACTATCTACGCCACCTCCCATTGGCTCCTCTCTTCTGCGGCGAGCGGCGCCGAGCTCTGAACCGCGCAAGGAGCGGGTGGCTCTGCGGCGCAGAAAATCGCGCCGGTGAAGCCGAAAACTGGTTTCGGTCGGCAACCGGCAGCGACGACCGTCACGCCGCAGGCCTCCGCGACGCCAATGTGGCCGTGCCTTTAGCCCACTCGGCCACTTGCTTCACTAGGAGCGGGAGAGAAAACCGCCAAAAATAAAAAAAAAACTCGTGCGCAAGCGTGGAAAAGCATTCATTTCTTTTGCGTTTTGATATTTTTTTGCGTGTTTATGACTACAACTTGCATCATTTTGATAAAAAAAAATATACGACCTTGAAGGTGTCAGTGCCTCTTAAAAAAACAAAACAAAACAAAAATGAACATCAAAATAAAAACAAAATGTTGACGGCTGTCGCGCTTATGTTCCGCGGTGGCGAAATCTGGAGGCACCAAGAGGCGAAGCCGCGTACTGCGCGACACTGCGGCTTCGGTTGCAGGGACGCCAGCCACCCAAAACCCTAGACCAGTGGTCTCAAACTAATCAAGCATGGGGGCCAGATAGCCCACACTGGGAAGACCGAGGGCCAGCGTTAGACGGAGTGGGGCAGGGGGGGGGGGGGGGGGGGAGTCAAACGATTTGAAAAGGAGAGACCTCGTGCTTAGTGCTTTTTGTAAACTCAGTTTTGCCAGTGCCATTTCGAGATTTGATTTGTTTATATGACAACTTTGGTCCATGACCTGATCTGGTAACAATAATTAAAATGAAACCGCCCGGCCAACGTGCTCGCATTTTTAGTAGAACGAGAGAGCAAGTACACTGTCGTTCCCGTTACTCAATTCACTCAGGAATTTACCAAACTCAACTTGTCCTTAAAAAAGAGTCAGTTAATGTGGCGGTTCTTGCTTTCCTGACAATTTCTATTACCACATCCATATTTAGCTTTTAATGGCATTTTTGTTAACGCGAAAATACTTAGCCTGTAACTTTACCTTCGGCAGTTGCTCCTGCTGATCGAAAGTTCGCGCAACCGAGATGCATCGTTCAACAAAGAGCTCGCGCTTGCTGCCTTGTAGCGGAATTGTTGTACATTACAAAATACTGGGAAACAAAACATAAAACGAAACAAAGGGCGAATGAACACAGATAAGTAAAAACTACGTGAATAAATTAAAAGAGTGGAGCTACTTTTCGAGCGAAAATGAATCGGCAAGGTCAGATCACGATGGCGCATGCCATTTCTAACAGTCCAGACATGGGAACCGGCGAAACTCGTAGCCGGTTGCCTGCGGCCGCAAGCGGCCCGCGGGCAGCGTATTTGAGACCCCTGCCCTAGACACTGCTTGAGGAATACTTTTTTTGTGTGTGCGCGTTTTATAGAAACAGCAAGTCACACGTTGTAATTTTGTATTCTTTTTTGTTTTAATCGTATTTCGAGCGGCCTTCGCTGTCTTTGTCCTTTTCAACTCAGTCGTACGAACTAGACGTTCGTTCGTGCGGTGTGGGTAAGTTTCCTTTTCGATCAGGATTAGCATCGCATCGGCGAGCGGTCGCGCATCAGTAGTGCGGAACGCCCGTTAAAGACACCAGGCTAGCTGTGGTGCTGCCCGTGAAAGACACTAGGCTAGCTGTGGTATTGCACTGGCTAAATGTCTCATCTACAGTGGGTGACAATGTCGCCATACTCTTGCAGGCTAAACTCCTTCTTTCTAAAAAAAAAACAAAAAAAAACAACGACGAATAATTGGTTTCTGTAGGTAGACTACGAGTAGGGTGCGTGCTACCGTCACGTTGTCACTGTGCATGTGCGCGAGAAGTTGGCTAAAGCCAAGACGAGCAGAGTTAGAAAATGGCGGCTTCCGAGACCGCGGCTACGGCATGCGGAGGCTGCCGCCGCTTGGACGGTCGTCGTGATCGCAACCTCGAGAGCATCCTCGTGACTTTAATCTTTATTACAGGACGACATTGTACTCCAACGGAAATGCACTTCATAAACGGTTTGGAAGACCCAGCAAGGTGGGCAACGATCGCCGGTAACTTTCTGCTTGCGACGCGAGAATGTTTCTCAGCGAAGCGACGGCCTGCGAAGGTCAGTGCACAGACCTCTCTCGCCGAGGCGACGCAAGCGGACACGGGCGGTCTACCGCTCGCGTCGGATTCTCAGATTTTAGCTAACCTAAAATGCTACTCTGGACCAAAAACGTAATTTTTCTCATGTTGCAGCATTTTCCCGCGTGAAATAAAAATTGTTATTTTATATTAGTGGCGTTGCAAGGGCGAAATGCTTGGGGTTTTGCGTCGCGGCGAAGAAACGCTATTTTAAAAATCAGTTGCGTATCGTGTGCTAACGCAATCGCCAAATTTAGCACCAGCGTGAGCTAAAATTGTATTTTAAAACTCCCGAATGGGCACAAAAGGAGCCTCGAGCGAGCACAATCTTGGTCACAGCACCAGTGCAGCTTTATGGAGGCAGCAGGATATCGCGTTTCTGGTCGAAGGAGTCCCCCGTGCTCGCTTGAGCGCATGCTCACGTATGTTCATATTAGAACCTCCTGAACCGGCGACTTTCGAAAATGGTTCATTAGGCGGCCGAATATATGTTTCAACGTAATTGACGGGCCGCGTTCCTACGGTGCTTATTTACACACTACGTCGAAACGTGAATGCATTTCGACGTAGTCCGCAGTATAATACAGTGTACACGTTGTGCTTCAAACTGCAAACTGTCAAAACAGCGGGCAGGTCGACCACACACTCCGCCGTCGACACTGCACATATTCCTGAAGGACTGCTCTTCCAAGACATGTTGGCCTACACAAACCCCTTCAAATCGATGGAAACCTAGGTTCTTATATAGCCATGACCTATGAGAACCCAACTCACTACCCAGTACACAATTGGCGGCTCGAAATTCGTTTTCTTTCCGCCCGAAAACCACCGGTCGAGAATTGACGGATTCCAGCCGCGCTAACTCTCTTTTCCATGGCCACGAGCCGTTCGAACTGTAGCGTACCAAATTTATACAAAGTCGTAGGTCATCCAAGGCACTCATTCATCAATTAAAATAAAATAAAAAAGAAGATGAACCCCGTTTTTGTGGCTTAAAAAAAGCTGCAAATCCGTTGATCGGGAAAAAACAAATTCCACAGACCACAGGAAGTACATGTACTACGTCATTCCCAATATGGCGACGTACCGCGGGCTGGACGACGCGACGGAGGCGCAGGACGAACCAACGTTGCGACGGACAAGGGACCGCTACTTCGGAACTGTCTTTCGGCGTACCGGCCAATCGACCTTCAAGCGCAGAACATAGCGGGGAAGGGATAAAAGGGCGAAACAATCGCACGATAAACGGTGCCCGCAGCGTCGTCGTTGTCATCGCTGTCGTCTGCTTCACACGCTGTAAAAGTGGTGGAACGGAAGAACAAAAATCTCGATCGAGAACTTCGTTAGTAGGGAGCAAGGAGGTAATAATGGGCAGGGGCCTTAATCTGGACACTTGGCGAAAAAGTCGCAAGAAATCCGGCGGCCTTGATTGGCCGGCGCCAAAGTCAAGCGCGGCGCGGGCCAATCGCGACTTCCGAATTTCCCGCCGCCTTTTTCGCCAAGTGTTCAGATAGGAGACCGGGAGGGGGCGTCTATGTTCTCCATGCATGGAGCGAAATGTAACGGAAGTAGGGCTGCTCACAAAATTTCCCCTCAGTCTCTGGGCTACTTAGACGACCCTTGTCCTGCCTCTTTTTCTTCAACTAAGTTCCCTATATTCTACAACAGACTCGGGTAATTGTCATCGCAATCAGAAAACTCAGTTAATTAACGTCGCCATGAAAATATGAAGCTACAACCACGTTGCATGTCAATATGGTTGTTTGATCCACATTTATACGTCAGCGTCCTCTAATCAATGTCGAACAGGTGACATTTGGATCCCAACACTTGCCTGACGAGTAGGACGTCGGCGTGTTCCGGATGCTCTTGACTCCGCGCCTCCAGCGTCGTCTAGAACGAGTCGTCATAGCGCGGCTTTGGAAACCGAGCGTGCCAGACGTCGTATACACACAAACGCGGAGAACGGCACCGCGGGTTGAATAAGCCGTACAATTCCTGCTTCCAGCAGGTGTTCGGTTTCCTCCGCGGTAATGAGAGTACACGTTCGCATCGAAGCTTACATTGGTGCGCCAATCGTTTCGAAAGCCAGCCGCGACAGCGGGCAGACGAAGCAGACCGCAGGCACGAAGCAGACGATCGAGCCGCGAGCAGACGATGGAAGCTGCGCGTCGGTGGCCTCGGTGCGCAAGGTTGTCTGGGATTGAGTTCTTTTTCCTGCGTCGCTGAGCATGACTAAAAGCATTGGATCCTGGGAAAGTTGCGCCAAGCTCCCCGTACGGTCGCCATTTTGGTTCAAGAACGGGGCAATTTCTCGTTGACCTCTCCATTCTTGGCAAGCTAATCTAAATTCGCTGGTGACGGGTAGCTTCATAGAGAAGTTTTTTGTATACCGCGATTTTGCTATCCACACAACGGCGAAACAAGCGTTGCATCTTTTTACTGCCACTGCAAGCAGTGTCGGTGCTTGTATGCATTGAAAAATAATTTACATGTCTCGCAATACGACGCGCGAAAAATAAAAGACGTTTACAACTTCCTGTAACTTCGATTTAGAGCGCAGCTCTTGAGGAGGAGGAGGGGAGGCTACTGAGGGGAGGGTATGCCTCTGCTCCGCCCCTCCTCCCCTCCTCCCCCTTTCACGCGCGAAACGCGCGTCGTCACGCGACGTTTCGGCGCGGTGCATTATGGGACGTTTCCCATAATGTACCGCGCGGTTACGCCGACGCTGCTTAAGCCGGAAACGGGCGCCTGAGAGCTGCGCTCTAAAATATAATTTTAAGAGATCCGTGGAGATGGGCATGATTTATAAGTTAGTTGCATTAAAGGTGCCAAAGACGCTTATGCTGGCGAAGAACGCCTTTAATACGATGGTGCTCCATGGTGATCTTGGTGCGACTGGTTCAGAACAACCCCCTCGAAGCTTCGAAGATTTGAATGGACCGAAAACGCCGATTACTATGCGAACGGAGACTATTTTTTGACAGGCTTTGTTCCGAGCGTTTCGTAGCCGCGCTGGTTGCATTATGGGAATAATGCAAGCGGGCGAAACCGCGCGTTTTATTACGGGAAAATATTCCCGCTAAATTTACCGGCAAAAAGTTCAATAAATGTCGCCGCTAAATTTTGCGGGGAAGTTTTCGCGCTAAATTTGGTTGGGAAAGCTTTTCCGTTAAATCTAGTGGGGAAAATTTGCCGCTAAAATTAGCGGGAACATTTCACCGCTAAAGTTAGGGGAACAATTTTCTCGCTAAATGTAGCGGAAAAAAATTCCACGCTAAATTTAGCGGAAAACGTTCCCCGCTAGATTTAGCGGGGAAATGTTCCGCTAAATTTAGCGGTGAATTTAGGCATACTTTCGCGCTAAATGGGAGGAGAGAAGGAGAGGAGGCGGAAGAGGGGCATACCCTCGCCTCCGTACCCTTCCCATCCTCCTCCTCAAGAGCTGCGCTCTAATTCGGCGTTACAGAGAATTGTAAACGTCTTTTGTTTGTTTTTGCTTTATTATAAAGATACGTCACACTGCAGAAACATATCGATTTGGCAGTATCCTGACACCGCAATAAATGGCCCGAAAAAATATAAAAACATTTCCTTCGGGGCGTTAGCTTTCAAGGGCGACCGCAGCCGCGGTGTTGCGATCCCATAGAATCCATCATTTATTCAGCGTCATTTTAGCATAGTCACGGCGCTAATGATAATTACGAGTTTGCTATCACCGACTACACGCACAGCGCATGGTCGGCAATCCCGCGCTTTTTCTACGGTCTCATGGACTTGCATCACGCTGTAGTGATACACGACTGCGCGCCGGTACGATGAGGAAAGAAGACCGGACCGTTTCGTGTCAGATGAAAATTTTCCGCAAAAAAGGAGGAAGGGCAGCTCTTGAAAAAAAAAAAAAATGCTACAGCATTGAAAATGAAGCATGAGTTGGTACACCGAGCGTTATGTTTCGCGTACTTACGTAACGCTTCATTTCACAATCCGAAACCAACCAAACGAAAAACCGCTGTCTTTTAGTTAGCACAATGGTATCATCTTAAGGTTTTGTCGCTCCTTGTACATATCAAATACGCGACGTTCTCAACGCGCGGTCCAGGAAAATAAAATACGATGCAATAACGTGATTGATACTGACCGCTGCGAACCGGTCGAAACAGTGAAATATATTAAAGGGGCAATGCATCAATTTTATACTTTTAGTAAATACAGCTTAGAACTATTTCTCGTTATTCACAATCTTTAATGCACGAGTTATATATATATATATATATATTTAAAATTCTCTATGAGCGAAGCATCGGCCCAAAAAAGCAAAAAAACAAAAAAAAAAAAACGGAGCAGGGTTCACTATCTATAGTCGTGCTTTAGGCACAACCATATATAAGATGGTTATCGAACACAAATTTATATTTAGATGGTTTAATCAGGCATTAAATTGTAGCGAGTCAATAATCTGAGCTCCGGGCTGTCCCGAACAGTGGAATAAGGTATATATAAAATACAAAACCTGGTACCTTTACGGCAAAAAAAAAAAAAAGATTTAGTCATCATTTTTCTCCAAACTCGGCTATTCTATTTTTGTGTGGGGCACTACATCGACAACAATTTATAATAAATTGCTTGTCTTACAAACAAAAAATATTCTTGAGATATTGGTGACCTACAAAGGGAAGCCTGGGGACCTTCCTACCGACCCGCTTTTTGAAAAATGTATCATACTGAAAGCTAATCAAATCTATTATATTGCCACGCGCGCAGCTTGCCAAGTAGGCAGCACGCGCGTGGCCTAACGGTTATAGCGCCTGCCTGCCAGGCGAAAAGCCAGGGTTCGATCCTGGCCGCGGGGACGCCTTTTTGTTGACATCTAATGTAATGTTCTGGTAAATTCGAGAACCGTCTTGCTTGTTCGAGTTAAGAAAGTTCTACACGCCGAAACTTCTACGCCGATTATTCCAGAAACCCACGCGTGTACATAAGGGCCTTCGCGTGGCGAGCCAAGTCAGTTTCGCCCCAGCGTTCGATCCCGCTGCTTCGCCGCCTTCGACGCCCGCGACGCTCTGCTGTTATCTTTCTTTTAGATGCGGAGCATCTCTTGCTCGGGTCTATGTCAAGCGACGTCGGCGTTGTCGTCGGCACTCGAACTACGCACGCGCAACTCTCCTCCTTCCCTCTCTCCAACAGCTGTGCGTTACTCTCTCCGCTCTCTCTCTCTACCAGCTGCGTGCACTGCGCGTGCGTTCGCTTCTCCTCACACCGCGCGCGCACGCGCAACTCTCCTCCTCTAGTCTCCCCTCCTTCAAGTGTGAAAAAAAAAATAAACGGCGAGCGGCGAGCGTTTCAAGTTTCTCTGCCGCGAGCCGCGACGAAGGCTCGCGTAGGGGGTAAAGGGCCAAACACATGCGCGTCCAAACTGTCCGATTCCGCATGCGAACCGCCGGAACGACCTTCGAGGGCGAGGGTTTTCGTAGCCTCCGGTGCTACGAAAACCCTCGCCCTCGAAGGTCGTTCCGGCGGTTCGCACGCGAAATCGGACAGTTTGGACGCGCATGTGTTTGGCCCTTAACGCTAGGGCAGTCGGTGGCGCCATCTCTCGACGTCAGCACGCAACTGACTCTTTCCTCGGAACCAACACGATGCTCCGCATCATCCCATGGTTCCCCTCGGGAAGATGGTGTAATTTTTTCCTTTGACTTTTGGGCACAAGTTCGCCCCATTAAACGTTCAGTTTACTCAGTCACTCGCCGCTTCATCACTTGTCATTCGTGACAATATTCAATTGTTACAAGAAATATAGAGTAAAAAACTAATCAAACGTCCGCTAGAAAAAACAAAATAGAAACAAATTTAGGCGTACTAGTACAATCAGACGGCCACCCAAAATCTGCACGAATTACGGAAAGCAAATCAATATTTTTTCTCAACTTAAATATTCTAGAAAAACTTCGAAGCTCAAACTGACTTTAATTGCGATTAAAAAAAAGCAAAGACACTTTTGGTGGGCTGTGGCATTGCTTTTTAATGTTTATTATTTACGGGTCTTTCAGGAGTCTTATTTATTATATACCTTTTTTCCACGTTCTATTCTTTCAATGTTAGGGATTTTGCGATTTCAATGCTTGTGTTAAAAGGCTTTGGGTGTTGTATATATATATTTTCTGGACTGTTCTGAAATGTGTGCTTAAGAACTGTAAAGAGGGCAGAAATCTCGTCAGGCATCACGCCTTTAGTCTCTTCCCCCTTCGCAATAAATCGGAAAAAGAACAAACAAATAAAAAAGAACTGCTTTTTTCACACTCGAGTTAGCAAATATCACCCCTGCAGCTCAGCCGCCTTGTTAAAAAAAAGTACTTAAGTAGAAACTCGGGACGCACTGACTTGCACAAGTCTCCATGCAGGGGGAGACGCAAACGAAAACTTCTGCACGAAGCACCCCTTAGAAAAAAATTATATCTGGCCAGATCTGAAGGTTTCAGATACTGCCATATCAAAGATTGGCCACATATAACCTCATATGATATATCTGCCAGATATAGCCTCATAATGCCAGATATAATCTGATAATCCTGGCCAGGTATGGAAATTCCAGATCTGACCAGGCATATCAAAAAGACAGAAGCCTGAAATCAGCACTTTATATCTTTTTATTGTCTGCAATTCTAGCCCAAGTGCCCCGGCCCGCACTCGAGGAATTATGGGAACGGTGATCCTTCAGCTCCCTAGTGACCGGTAATTTTGTCCAATTACATGGTTGCACAGTTTAGAGTGTAATTCGTGGTCACCCTGAACAAGCGCCCTATAGGGCTCAAGGACCAGTCATATCCCTTTTAAAATTTCTCGTCAATGGCAGCGTTAATGATCCTGTGCATGCTATCCACCTTTAAACCTGACTGAGCCGCAGAAATCTCTTCGAGATTATTGTTTTAGCAGGAATTACTTAAAAGCCGAGAAATCACAACAACCCAAACCGGGATTTAGCTCGGATTCAGCGGAGCTGTTTATAGCATTTTTAGCGTTTCTAACTTGACATCACCGTCTTTGAAGCTGTAGGAGAACAATAATAATGTAAGAGATATGTCTGCAGCTCATCCAGGTTGAAGGTTGGACAGAATGCGCAGTACTGCCATTGGCGAGAAAATTTAAAAGTGATATGAAAGGTACTTGGGTTCTATACACTTGTTCAGGATGACTCCGAATTACACTCAAAACTGTGTAACCATAAATTGCTCGAAATTTTCGATCACGAGGCAGCTCAAGAAACACCACCGTCCCCATGATTCCATCAGTACGGGCTGAGGCGCTTGGGGGATTTAACAAATTGTCTATTCGGGCGTAATGTTAACACTTCGAAATAATTAAGCTACATAGAAATCATCCTCAAACTTAGCACGAATAATTCCAAACTTAAGCTTGCCAAAGCCGAAGTTTGGGATTCTTTGTGCTAATATTTGGCTCGCGAACAATGAGTCATTCACAGTTTGCTAACAAAGCACTTTTTTTTAACTTTTTTAATCGTTTTTTATATTGAAAACCGGCCGCCAGATAAAGCTGTATATACACCAGATAACGAAGTATATACCTCAAATAAGGCTGTATAGATGCCAGATAAGTCTGTATATACGCCAGATAAGGCTGTATATACTCCAGATAAGGCTGTATATAGGCCGTATATCATCATATAATGTTTATATGGCCAGATATGCCCCAGATATAAGATTTCTATACGGGGCTGCAGTTCAGGCAGCCTGGAGCTTCGAAGTGGTGAATGTTCGTGCAAACGCCTCTTGGTTTCATTCTACAGATCGACAGGTCCAGTAAAGCGTTTTTGTTTCGAATCGAACACAACCCCTTGTGGGAGTTTCTCCCCAGAGTCCTGAAAACGAACGACCAGCCCCACTGCAAGCAGCAGCTTTTGACGGTCCCCCCAGGCTCCGACGGTAGACAGCCCAAGGTGCCCATCGAGATCCGGGAAAACAACCTACAACTACTGTTAGTATACATATTGCATACACTTATGAAAGTAAAACTAAAATTGACTTAAAATTCATTTATAGTTAACCTACAAGTGTATACCATAAGTATACCTCAATTGTTCATTTTTATAACGTTCGAAGTACATTCTCAATACAATTAAAGTATACCCAAGTACGTGTAGTTTTGTTTTTGCAAGTCTACTTTCAGTGCTGCCAACAACAATAATTTTCGCACTTTTATAGCATGCTTTCAATAGGCCGCCTTACTAAAAATATACTTTTACTACATTAAGTTTACTTTAACTCTATTGTTTCTTACCAAGGATATAGTTTGTTACTTTGTTAGTTTACCAAGTGTACTCGGAGCGCAAGTTCATCTGCTTCTTATGCAGAAATTATGTTGACGTCAGAATGCTGAGCTCTGATTGGCTTTGATAGAATTGGATAGTGGGTAGACGTCAAGGCAACTCACTTTGAGGTCTACCCTCTATCCTTCAATCAGAGTGAGTCACAGCTCTGCGTTTTGACCTCAACACAACCCCTGCAAAAGAAGCAGACGAACTTGAGCTCTGCATTGCTTTACGGAGTATGGTTGAACAGGAACGAAACAAGAAGATATTTCGCCTCTTGGCATTGTCAGCTAGACGTGCACGCCTACGAATCGACACGCAGACACCGAGTCGCGCTGCACATTGGCGCGAAATTGATTTATTTGTTTAATTATTCGTGAATTGTCTCCACGTCGATGAAAGTGCGCCACCAGCCGCCACCCTCAAAATAGTCGCAACTCAGGTTTCATTACGCCTAACCGTTTCCCACGACCCGGTAACCGCTACATGAAAATACAGTATCGTTTCGGTTCGGGATAAAAATTAAATGTTCGATTACGGTTTCGGTTTTGTTCCGGTTCGATCAGAAATAGAGGTCTTGGTCTGGGTTTCAGTTTGGGTTTGGGTTTGGCTCGAAACCCTGGATTAAAAGTTATTGTGCCAAGAAAACAATCGTTTCTACGACAATGAATCGACGCCCGTCGCCTTTGCTTCGGCGCTCTACCGCGGCGCTGAGCGTTGAGGCCTTGTCTTTCTAGGAGGTGTCAGACTCTCGGGGAAAAGAGGGGAAAAAATAAACCGAGGCAGCAGCAGGAACGAAATGTCTAGCCTCAAAGCCAAACATAAAGAGACCAACGACGGAGCGGCAGCTAGCACGGAGCCTGACAGCTGCGAAGAAAAAGAGAGCGGCGGCCACCGCCACGCAACGGCAATCAGCGTGATCTCAACACAACCGCAGCCGTCGCGGCATAACGGCAAGGAACGCGCCCACGAGGCAGACTTTGACCGCGACAACGCTCCAGCTCGTACCCCACACCTGAAACAGAGCTTCCAATCAGAAGCGCCTGCCAGACCTTGGACACCTGAGGTCGACCCCGACAGCTAGCCAACCAGTGAACCTCGATCGCTAACGCGTCCTCCTTTCGTAATCATTAAAGTGTTACATCAGTTCGCGGGTCTCCTCGTGTACTCTCATCCAAGCGTGCTGGGACTGCCAAATGTCACAACGGGAACATATCTGGGCAAACCCAATGCTAGGCGGACACTCGATGAATCCGAACCAAAATGGGATTGTTGCACTGATTACGGAGGAGCGCAGCTGCTTTTACGGAAGCGGATATCTTTAGATACTGTATACCCCTGGAGCAAGAGGACAAAAAGGGACGGGCAAACACGAAACCAGCTCACCTGCCTACTCGCTTTAACTGCGACATGTTTATTCGGAGTCTAGACGCGCAAGCGAACAAATCAAGTCAGAACGAGCAAAAAACTTGAAGTGGGACGAGACCCATACTGGTGAACGCGTACCAATTTGCACTCGTAAAAATAGGCGCGCAGAACGAGTTCGCCGTGTATGGAGCTACGCGTCGCAAACGGTGGCCGCCATGTTTGTTATAATTTGAAATCAAAGTGAAAGTTGCGATCTTGGCAGTCTTGGGTAAGTTTCTTTTAAAAAGTCATTAGTAACAGTTACAGGTAGTCTGTCAAAAATGCATTTAGGTTACAATTACAGTTACTAAACACAAAAGTAACGCGTTACAGTTACAGTTACTTCGTCTCAGTAACTTAGTTACTTTCGAGATACTTTCGTTTTGCTCTTTTTTTTAAATATAACTATGAAGACATTGATGACAACACGCAATGACTAAGATTTATATTTATTACCTTCTTCTTTCTCTTAAACGCTCTCTTATTCGCCTTTCTCAGCTTTCAGGAGAGTAAGATACAGATGAACAGATAGGTCCATTAGAATAATAGGAAGGGGAGCAGAAAGCTACTCCATTTGGAACTGTATAAATTGAAAAATACCGTTAGTACAAAAATTAGTAAAGAAAGGAGGGAACAAAATCAACAAAACGTCGTCTCGAAATGATCAGTGCATCTTTTTTTTTTTTTTTTCTATGAAACACAGAACAAAAGAGCAGATCGTAGATCACGGGTTCACGACCCCTGCGAAAGGGAAATTCGGACAGTAGGAACATCATCGATCGGCCTTGACCAACTTTCCTATCTTCATCATCATCAACATCATCGATCTGGCCTTGACCAACTTTCCTATCGACAGCCTGATGTCTGTTTCCGATCCGCTTATTTTACCGGATGTTTGGCACGTTCCTTTTTCTGTTTCCTTTTTGATTTCTGTGGGGAAAGTAAGGCACAAAAATCGTGAGTCACTTGCTTTCTCAAGAGGCGATTACTTTGGCCAATATCAACATTTAGATAATGCAGATTGGGCTTTCATATATAGTATGACCGATGTAAATCATGCGGTTGAAGTGTTAACAAACTATATCGTAGATGCACTTGAAAGGTTCGTTCCCAAAAAGCGTCCTTACACAAGTCGTTATACGCAGTGGTACTCCAAGGAGCTTAGATCAGTTCTAAGAAAAAAATTCCATTATCATAGGAAATATAAGTTTGCAAATTCCACTTTTTGGTACCTAAAATTTTGGGAGTCACGTGCGCTAGCTAAGACATTGTTGAAGCGCGATAAAATATTACACCGTGAGTAAGTAGAGCGCAGCTTAAATCGTGACCCAATGCTTTTCTGGCGATATGTAAAGGATCGCACAACTACAACTTCGTCATCAATAAAAATAGTTGACTCGTCAGGTAATATGCTGTCTGAGCCCGAAGATGTGTCAAATGCATTCGCGAGTTATTTTTCTTCTGTTTATTCTTGCGGCCAAACTCGCCTGCCTGTGCATGGCGTCAGTGATAATGCCAGTGATCACCTGTCAATGCTATCTTTTGAAATTACTGATATTGAACTTGCTATCAGGAAACTGAAGCCAAAGTTATCAGTTGCATTTGACGGCATTCCAAGCTTTATTGTTAAAGGATGCTCTTCTATTTTTGCGCCCGTCTTAACGCATATATTTAACTTGTCGTTGCAGAGCCTTACATTTCATTCCCTGTGGAAGTACTCTATTACTGTGCCAGTACATAAGAATGGTAGAACGGATGACGTAAAAAATTACAGACCTGTGTCGTTGCTATCTTCCTTTGCTAAGGTCTATTAAATTGTTTTATTTGAGCGCATTTCAAACTTTTTTAAGCGTGAGATAAGCCCTTCACAACACGGCTTCATGCTTGGAAGGTCTGTTGAGACAAATCTGGTGTCTTTTTAAAATTTTGTTTCGCCTACTGTGTGTCAACGTGGACAGGTAGACGTTGTGTATTTTGATCTCTCTAAGGCTTTTGACCTAGTAGACCATTCGCTTCTTGCACACAAACTAGAATCCTACGGCGTGAGTACCTCCCTTTGTTCCCTGTTTCTAGATTATTTGTCTAATAGACACAATTTGGTTCGTGTTCTTGAATATCACTCCCGGCCTTATGTTTCTTCTTCGGGTGTGCCGCAAGGCTCCATACTTAGGCCGATCTTTTTCAATGTTTTTATTAATGCTTTGAGCTCAATTGTTCGCAATTCGGTTGTCTTGCATTATGCAGATGATGTCAAGTTGTTTAGGCAGATCATATCCTTGGAAGACTGTGAAAAACTTATGGAGGATGTTAGGCGTGTAAAAAAACAATAAAACGAACAAAATAATTTATTACGGCAGGGAGAAGCAGTTTCACAACCACAATTCTACCCTTCAATCATCACTTCAGCCAATGAAAGCTAAAAATTGGTGCTTAGCTATAGCTAAGCACCTCTTGCTTAGGTCCACCTCTACCTAAATTGCATTCGGCGGTGCCCATTATGCGCAAAAAAAAAAAAAAAAAAAAACTTTTTTTGTTGAAACTTTTTATTTTGTTGTAAAATACGTGTCCCTTTACAAAATGCAGTGTTTGATTTCGCTGTCTCTTTAAGAACGTATCAAAGAAACACCGTCACGTACCTGTCAGGTGATCGAGTCCTTTGCGTGCCGAACTAGGCAAGACAGGAGCCATGACTAGTGGTGATGCGTCTGGGCTTGTGGCAAAAGAGGACGCTGTTGCAGCCCAGGATGCACGTGGAGGGGAGTTCGGATAAAAGTGTGCTTTCCAGCTGTGTCCAGCCTGTCTTGTCCTTCTTGAGGGTGAACAATACCATTCATAGTATACCCGTCACAAAAACAATAAGAATAGAAAAAACGGTCAGAACAACAAAGTATTTGCCAACTTCCGCAGACGCCGTCGCAACGTGCGCCTTGGTAGCGTACTGTTTAAGCATTGCGGAGGAACACTGACTGGCAGTAATGAGAGTATGGGGGGAGCTTCAGGGGCATTCCTGACTTGTGTTCAGTGATAACGTTTATTTCAGAAAATAAGAACCAAGAAAATATAACAACCATCCCTTGACGTACTAAACACGTGTCCTTATAAATGCTATTTTTTTGTGTTTCATGTTTGATGTGTACGTACAGATGATTGGCTACCGCTTTTTTCTACCCCATCATCATCGATAGCTTACTTCTCCAGTCTGAGCCCCTCCCTCTAATTGTGTTCCTTTGTAATGAAAATGGTTGTTTCGTCCATGGAAGGGTCAATTCCCTCCCTGGTCTGCGCCAGACGAGAATGTACCCCTGCATTGTGCTTTGTGTAAGTGTCAGCCCATCCTCACGAGGATCCCAAGCGTTGGGTGAGGCCCAAACCAAATAGCCATATAGAACTACTGAAGACATAAGCTGTAAGTAAGAAGGGAGTAGAAAACTGCTCCATTAAGACATCCATACCTCTACATAAGAAAAAAAAAATTGTAGACACGTGTTCCTTACGTCGGTATCTTTGTTTTCTCAGTTTGATTTTTTTTTAATAACTGCTACGAGGCTTTCTTTGAAGCTCCGGTGAAATGGGTAAATTAGAAAAAAAAAAAATTGACGAAAAATGTTATAATATCCACTCAATATAGATACTTGCTCCAGCTGCTTCGTCACACAATCACCACACGGATTTAGGCAGTTAATATGACCCGGCACAAGCTTTTGAATTCCCTTCTCAAAAAAAGGTTGCCAACATTGTTCCTAGTTCTTCCAACTCCGTCCAATAAATCCTGTAAAAAATGAGTTATTCTTATCTTATTTACATGAAATATTGATGCACATATAACTCTACTTCGCGGCACGATCGCCGTAAAGATCTAGGCAATTGAATGACGTGGCACAAGTTTCCGAATGCCATTACCAAGAAAAGGCTCGCGCTATTGTTCCCAGCGATTCCGAGTCCTTTCAATAAATTGTGTAAGAAACATGTGATACTTATTTCTTTAATACCCAAAACGTTGATGAATAATTATCGGCGCAATTGCCGTGCAGAGTTAGGCAATTTAATGACGTGGCACCGGCTTTTGAATGCGTTTCCTAGAAAGGTTTTCGCCCGTGTTCTGGGTCAGTGGATCGCAAGTTCAACAGGACTGCCAGTCATAACAGACCAAAGCTTTATGGAGTTTCTTCCGTACACATTACACGTCCGTGGCAAGTAACGGTCTTGCTGACGCATGTTGAAACGACAGAGAATCCTGGCGGTAACCTTCTTTGAGGAGGGCATCCAAAAACCTGGTCCTTGTTATGATGATGGCCTTACTTTAAGCGGTACCTCTGCGAAGAGATATATGTAAATGTGTAAAGATAACATGAAAACATTATTTACATATTAATAAATGTTTCACCCCTTTAGTTTTTCAAAGTTAGCCCCAGGCCAAGCTTATTCATTTATTTACTTCTTTCTTTCTTTTTTTATTTATTTATTCTGGGAATACTGCCGGCAAACTCTTGTGGGCCAAGGCATGGTTGCATGCGCAGTTGCAGAGTAGACATTGTAAAGATATACAATATGAAATGTCAGATAATAAATTATACAAAATATCGATATTTTCGCGGATGTTTACTTATACACAGAATCGTCTAAAGTTCTAGCAAAACAATCTTATGTAGCAAGGCTTGCCACACTTTGATATAAGTCATTCCAATCATACAAAGTTCTAGGGCAAAAATAACATTTAAAAATGTATTTCTTACATTGAAACTTGCGCAGCAAACTTTCGTGTTTCCGCCTTGTGTCACGGGTGTCGTTGCGTTTCAGAGTCATTAAAATTTACCCAATCTTATCGTGTATTAGATTATACAAAAACTTTAAGCGCTTGACTTTTCTTAAACATCAAAACTGTGGTAATGCGAATGAGAACTACAAAGATGACATTAACGTTTCCCGGTCGTATGAGTCATAAATGAATCGAAGTGCCTTTATCTGAACGGCTTCCGATTGATAAATGGATGTCTGAGAATGCTGGTCAAATAAGATATCTGTATATTCCTATATTGAACGAATGAAAGAAGGGGAAGCCATGAGCTTCTTTTCCGGTGTAAAGATCCACCTATTTCTTCACAAAGACCATAGTTTACGGGAAGAATTCGCTATATTATTCCCAAAATGAGCAGACCAACTTAAGTTCTACGTAATGATTACTCCTAAATACTTATATGAAGTGACTATTTCTAGAGGAACTAGGTTTATAACACAGTTAAACACAAGTGGAAACCTCTTTAGTCTTAGTGTCGTTTCAGCGCATTTCTATGTAGTTACATTTATTTGCCACTTTTGGCAGCGGGAAAATACCTTGTGCAGATTACCAATTAAACATTCCTGATCGGCAGTATACGATACTCAGAGAACAAAATGCAATGGCCAGAAAATTACGGCACTGTACTAAAAGGTTGACTACCCGCACTTCATGAATAAACGCTAAAAACGCAAAACACCATGTACAAAAAAAAGCCCTTTCTACAGACTCTGCTTAACCAACAGTCAGATACTACTGATCGTCTGTGAGGTAAGAGTAAATCCACCGTACTGAAAAGTCATTTCCCAGTACCTGCTTAAGTTTATACAGTAATTTACAATGCGAGATACTGTCAAAAGCCTTCGCGAAGTTCAAAATAATAGCATCCACTTGACTATCATTATCCACTACGGTAGCAAATTCATGGAACGTGTGTAGAAGCTGCGTAACTTTCGAATACCCTCGTGGGAAACCATACTGGTCTTTTATCAAAAATGCTGCAGTTTCCGTAAAAGTTACGATGTGTTTAAAACTAAAATTTCCAAGATCCTTTCTGCGTGTACTCAATAGCGAAACAGGCATCTAGTTAGCGACAGTGTTTTTATCACCGCTCTTATGTATAGGCACTACATTGGCCACTTTCCAATCCTGTGGCACTTCGCCTGGTCCTAAACTACAAGAGGATATCTCGGAATAAAACTTGGAGCACCATTCCGCATACCTTTGAAGAAACGCGTTCGAAATTCTATCTGGTCAGTCGAAGTAAACTTTCAAGAATACCATCTACAGTAACAAACAAATTACTTCTCATCAGCTTTGGAGCGATTAAAAAGTGTGTTTGAAAAACCCGTGAAAACGACCGATTCCTCAACCCTCTCTGAAGAACCTGAAATAACCGCCAGTTCCACGGACCCACATGAACTGAGCGTGGGACAGGCAGTTTGGACAAATAAGTTTCCAAGAAGTCAAGGTTGGATTACTGGAGTGGTCGAATGTCGAATGGGCCTACGCTCATGGATGATCCGCATTTATCAAGGGTTGGTGCGCCGTCATTGCAACCATATACGAAAGCGATGGACAAACACCGAGGTGCGAGAAAAAACGGACACGTGGCCTCCTGTCTGGGACATCGAGATGAACAGCTCGGCTCCAACGGAACCACCATCGCACAGCTCTGGCAGTCAGGCCCAACCAACCAGATCATATCCGGGAGCTGGCGACAAGCCAATGACTTCGCCTCAGGAACCAGTGTCAGTGTCTTCGAGGGCTGGCACTAATCCGGCTCCGGGTACCCACCGGACCACCAGAACCCGACGACCTCCGCAACGCTACGCGGACCACAACCAGTTGGAGGAGGTGTTGTGTACTGGCTGACAGACTGGCGCTTATCAGCTCGTGGCCACTCGAGGAGCGTGGGCACTGAGCGCTCGAGGCTCGGGGTGCGCGGGCAGACGAACGCCGGGCTCCGAATTGATTAAACTGATTTGCCCAGTAGTCTCCTGTTCACCGACGCGATGTAACACAATTCATCAGAAACATTTTCTAATAAAGCCTGATATTCTGGTTCCGTGATAAAACAATAATGATGGCTAGATAAAAAATTAAAAACGGTCTACACAACTACTTATTTCTCTCAAGACGTGTTTTTCAATTAATTGTGCGAGGCATGGCAAGATGGATATGAGTCGATAGTTTTTGAAGTCATCTGCCGCCCCTCCCTTGGAAAGCGGCTGTACAATAGACGTATTCATCCCCATTGGCGAGTTACTAGACTCAATTATACCATTTATCATTCCTAGAAGTGCATGCTTGATTGTCTCAAAATTTCTTAATTGGAGTGCCAAAGATGTGCCAAAAGTGCCAAAGAAAGTCCAGAGGCCTGCCGAAGTCCGGAATTTCTCTGGTGTGCCACAGAAGTGCTCTTTCACGCCTTCCAGAAGAAATTTAAGTTAAATAAGCGCTGGAAACACGATGGTCATATCTCGTTATCTCCGTTCCCAAGCAGCAACTGCTTGGTGACTCTCCAACGACATTTGACGCTTCGCTTCTTCGAGAGCTTTTCCTCCAGCGGCTACCGGCGACTGTCAGGATGGTGCTGTCACCAACAACGAACATCACCATCGAAGCTTTAGCACAGCTCGCGGAAAGAGTCGTTGAGGTAGCCTCACAGGCTATATTAACGGTTGCTACAGACTCTCTGGCTGTTAGCAGATCGCAGCAAGAGAACAGTGACACAAGAAAATCTCTGGTCCCAGATGTCATCGAGGACATGCGAATGCAGATCAGTAAGTTGACAACGCAAGTGGCTGCACTCATGACCACTGCTCCATCTAGATCTCGCCAGCGTTCAAGGTCTCGTTCTTTACAGTTCGGACGTTCTCCACCATGACGCGGATCCCCTCCACCGGGTATGTGCTGGTAACACTGGAAGTTTGGGAATAAAGCACCAAAATGTCGCGCTCCATGTATAGTGTCGGGAAACGGCCCAGCGCGCCACTAGGGGTGGCTAGTCGGAGCGCTCACTCTACTTCCCGCCTGTTTTTTGTCACAGACAAAAACTCTAAACTACGATTTCTGGTAGACACGGGTGCCGAAGTGAGCATTCTCACTGCGCCGCCTAGCATACCCCCGAGCAAGAGACAGCCATGTACACTACAGGCAGCCAACAAGACACCTATTCCAACTTATGGCGAATCTTTCCTCACCCTCGACATAGGGCTTCGTCGAGCCTTCCGATGGATATTTCTCGTCGCGGCTGTCTCTTACCCGATACTTGGCGCATGCTTCCTTCGTCACTACAATCTACTGGTAGACATGCTTCATCTTCGGCTAATAGATGACACCATTCGCTTGACTGTGCAAGGCATTGAAATAAAGTCGTCACTTCCACCGATCATGCCTAATCCTCCTCTTTCACCCTACGACAACCTTGTCAAGGAGTTCAAGTGTCTAACATGTCCGAACAACTTTTCCCGACCCGTATCACATGACGTAACCCACCATATCGTGACGACGGGTGCTCCACCTATGCTCGACCGCGACGACTTGCTCTAGAACGTCTGAAGATCGCCAAGGCTGAGTTCGAACAGATGCTGGAATTGGGCATCATTCGTCCTTCTTCGAGTCTATGGGCCTCGCCTCTGCATAGGGTACCTAAAAAAGAGCCCGGAGACTGGCGACCTTGCGGCAACTACCGTGCCCTAAACGACTCCACACTACCAGGCAGGTATCCGATACCGCACATACAGGACTTTTCGCTGTCCCTTCAGGGCTCAACCATTTTTTCGAAGGTAGATCTCGTAAAGGCCTACCACCAGACCGGTAGAACCTGCAGATATTGCTAAGACGGCCATCACGACACCGTTTGGGCTCTTTGAGTACCCTCGAATGCCCTTCGGACTCAGAAATGCCGCCCGAACCTTCCAAAGGTTCATCGACACCGTCCTCAGAGGATTGCCTTTCTGCTTTGCATATGTCGATGATCTCCTAATCTTCAGTCGAAACGAGACTGAACACATCCAACATCTGCGACAACTTTTCCAGCGCCTCGCCGATTATGGTATTAACATAAACAAAGGAAAATGCCAACTCGGGGCATCACATCTAGAATTTCTAGGCCACGAAGTAGATCAACACGGCATACGGCCCCTTCCAGGAAATGTGTTGGCGATCAGCAATTTCCCAACACCCACAACCATCCGCCACCTTCGCGAGTTCCTTGGATTGGTGAACTTTAATCGGTGATTGGTTCCCCAGTGCGCTGAGATCCTGTTGCCCCTCACTTGTCTGCTGAAAGGGACCAAGACACCCTCGTCTCCTGTGCAGTGGACGCCGACCGCAGAACAAGCTTTCAACAGAGCGAAGCTGGAACTAGCGAATGCGACGCTTCTGTCACATCCCCAGCACAACACTTGAACCAAAATCCTGGTAGACTCCTCCGACGTCGACGCAGGAGCAGTCTTACAACAACTAATCGGCACTGTCTGGAAGCCAATTGCTTTGTTGTCAAGACAACAGACGTCGGCGGAACAACGCTACAGCACTTTCGGACGCGAGCTGTTAGCAATATACACTGCAATCCGCCATTTTCGTAATTTTCTTCAAGGAACAGAGTTCTTCGTGCTGACAGATCACAAGCCCCTCACGTATGCTCTACAAAATGGCACAGACACACACTCACCTCGCGAGACAGGCACTTGGCTTATATTGCCGAATATACGACCGACATTCGCCACGTCAGAGGCATCGACAATCCTGTTGCTGACGCTTTGTCCCGAAGCACTCCAATTTCCTTCGGACTTGGTTTCCCTCCTGCTGTCGACTATGATGCAATACGCATTGTACAGCAACAGGACCAAGAGCTTAAACATCTACGCGAATTTCCTGGTCGGCTTGCCTTCGAGAATATTACTTCACCTTCATCCACCACATGAGTAGTCTGCGACGTCTTGACCGGTACACCAAGACCATTCATACCTGCTAACTTTCGAAGGCAAGTTTCTGACTCCGTACACGGTTTATCTTATCCTGGTATTCGTGCCACTCAACATCTAATAATTGAACGCTTCCTCTGGCCCGGAATCAATAAATATGTCCGAAGCTGGACTCGAACCTGCATTCACTGTACTTCCTCAAATATTTCTGGTTTTTCTGTACCACCTTGCCATTCCTCCCAGCGAAACAATGTATGATTTCATAACTTCATAATAAACATATCAAAGCAACGCAGCTTGTTTGACTTTATTTATATTAGTAGCTGCATTTGCCGTACTCAAATGTCAAAACTTGAAAGTATAAAACAGTGAGGACGAGGACTGGAACAGGACATCTTTGAAAGATGTCCTGTTCCCGTCCTCGTCCTCGCTGTTTTATACTTCCAAGTTTTGTATCTATCAACCAACACGCTCGTTTTCCGTTGTAACTTTAAAATGTCAGGCTGGCGATTACCAGTGTGCAGCAGTGTTGTACACGTTCCTCAAAAAAAGGAACGAAAGCTCGTTCCTCGTTCCTTCTGATTTTTGGAACGCGTTCCCGTTACAAGTTTCATATGTGAAATAGGAACTCGTTCTCGTTACAGTTCAAAAAATGGAACGTATTGTTACATATACGTTACATTTGTATTTTGCTTATTACTATATTTAGTTACGTAGAAAAAAGTTTTTGTTTTGTTTTTTTAATCTATCCCATCAAATGGCAATATACGAATTTGAATGCCGTGATGGAAGGGCACCAGGAGAAGAAAGAAAGCGGAAGCAGGGATTTATTTGTTGATATATTCACCTTTAAAAATCTCAGCCTTTAACCATATTCATGTTTGTGGAGGGCAAAATAAACGAGCAAAATATACTGTTACCCTACATTGCACGAGCGTTTTACAACAACCTCACGCGCTTTAATCTAACAAAGTCCCTTGTTCGAACTTGAAAACAGTTGCTTTTCGACGTTGCTGTCCGCAAAATGATCAATTGAAGAAGGGGGTACGACTTTTGGAAGGTCAATCTTGAAAAATACAAGTCCTTCTTTCATGAAGGTTGGATTAGTCATTCAGTTTGAAGGTGGGGGACTAGGGGAAAAGGAATAAAGGTTAAGTTTTGTGTGTCTTTGAAGTGACCAATGTTCGGGATTCAAGGGTGCGTTCGATGTCTGGTAACACGTTATTTTGTTGTAACTCTAGGTCTCTGTGAAAGTTCAATGATGGCTATAGTCTGCCTTATATTTCTAGGTATATGAAGAATCTTGGGAGCAAAGAAATTAGTCGAGTTTGAAACGTCCTTTTTTGTGCCTTTTCCTTTGACTAAATGTTTTGGTTTTTAGTACCTCAGTCTTTGGCACTGAAAAAAAAACATTGTTCACTAGCTTTCCTGAACCCGACAGTTACTAAACGAGGACCACACAAAATAAACCCTAAGATAATTAACCAAGACGTTAACAAGATTCTGCTTTTGGTAAAGATATCGTTTTTATACTTTTAGAACTTCCCTCAACGAAATTAAAAAAAAAACACTGGACGAAAAAAAGGAACGCCGTTCCTTTTTCCGTTCCAGTAAAAAATTGTAACGAGTTCCCGTTCCAGTTCCACCGATGCAAAATGGAACGGCGGCGTTCCTTCGTTCCTCCTAAAAGGAACGCGTTCCAGGAACGCCGTTCTTTGGAACGCCGTTCCGTACAACACTGGTGTGCAGTAGACAATATAATTAAATTCTTAGTGGGATATGCACCTCGTCATGCTCCAAACATGGCGTAATTAAGTTTCCACATTATGCATTTACATATTGTGGTGCTTTGCACTCAAACATTTGTTTAAGTGGTGGCCAACTCGAACTTCAATGTTTAAAATTAGCCATAAAACCAGCATAATCAAACCATAAAAAATAGACGTCCCTAAATACGACAGGTCATTCGACCATCAGACCATCAGACCATCAAACCATCAGACCAACAGACCATCAAACCATCAGACCAACAGACCATCATACCATCAGACCTTGAGTTTGATGTACACACAAAATAAAATAAAAAAACACGTAATGACACATTAGTAAAGTCTAGTATTGACACAAGGTGTCACCAGAACACGCCAAATCGATCTGCTGGATTTTTTAAATGAATATGTACTGTCTCAAACGCTTTCCTTTAGTGACACCGCGACTCCCTTTAAATCGCGTGACGTGTGACTCAGAAACTTATAATGCTTTGCTTGAGAACTGCGCCAAGCGTAGCAGGACAGCAGTTGTGAGCTCCAGGTAAATCCGGGCCGACTAAACACAATTTCAAATCTTGTAGACACCTTTCATTACAGTGCAGACACAGTTCATTACTGTGGAGACACAGAAATCGGCGCCAAGCTGTCCAGTCGGAACTGTTCTACTTGTGGATCATTATCATCACGTGAGACGTGAAGGAAGACCTTCATTCCGTTTTGGTGCACAGATGTCGCACAAACTTCAGCTAGTACTCCCGGAGGACGCCTCAAAATGTTTTGTAAACTTTATGTTGGAGTCAGTCAGGTCCCGGAGCCAAGTCGCGTGTGGATAGTTCCATGGCCTCGTCCAGTTCTTCGGGCGTGGCATTGCTGGCGAATGTTTGACACACGGCTTTGTCCAGTGTGGGAAACTACTGTAGCAGTGAGTCGAAGGTCGGTGCGTCCGGGGTCATCGTCTCTTGTCTGAAGATATCCTGAATGTAGGGGGCGAAACGAGACTGGCCGTCGTCTGTGTTTGTGAAGAGACGCCACTTCGGGGTTCTGCCGGTCTGTACTTGCGACTCGGCAATTTGCCAGGCGCACGAGGTCCGCCTGTGGCTTGAGTTTAGTAACTTTTGACGCCGGCCAACAGAGAACTTTATCTTATTAATTCCAGGTGTTGAGCACACAACTCCTTGGTATTCGAAACTGTGAGCGCAGTTCGCGCCTGTACATGGATCAGAATACGAATATTCATAGCCAAGGAGTTGGGCAGTTGCTTGTCCACACTTTCGTTCCTCTTTTCCCCATCCGTAGCGAAAAGGCGCGGTTTTTCTTTCATGTGTAACCATACTTTTATCGCGCGTTCATTGCCTGGCAGGGCATCTGGACGGTGTTCTTTGGTGCTTCTCACAATGTTCGCATCAATGGTTAGTGCAGTGGACAGCTTCTAGCTCCGGTAGTGGGGATTGCGTCCGGGTTTGTTGATGGTAATCACCGCTTCTTGGAGGTAAGAAACGGAGTCTGGTGATGAAGGGATTCAATACCTCGCAATCTCCCAAGTGCGAAACAAGTGTGGGGGGAAGATAAAACATGCCCACTCGCGAGCTCGTGTCTCAGCGTTGCCACGTTAGCACATAATCAAAGCCATACGTTTGTGTCTATTCGTCCACGAAGCTGTGTTCCATCACCAACAGTTCTAGGGCTTTCGCGCACCACGGTTAGGATGGCCAAGCTACGAGGGTCTCGTGTCACGTGGTCCATCTAATATGCAATCAAATTTGCCTTCAGCGATCGCCCGCAAACCATTGAGAAAGATGGCTCAATGTCTGAAACGAAATTGTGCACACATTTCTTATCGGCGGGTGTGGACACGTTGATACGGTGGGTTCTCTTGTCGCCGAGAGCGGAGCCCATAAACATTTTACGCCCTTTGGCATCATGTGCCAAAAAGAATCGCGGCTTAGATATTTACCAAAGAATAGAATGCCTACCCCGCAGGCTTGGAGGGTGGCGAGGCTGAAAAAACTATTGACACGAAAGCGTATTTAAAAGCCGAAGACATCTGAGCTCGGCTTAAACATCGTTTCTTGAAGAAACACAACGTCTTGCCAGGTGGCGTGCGCGAGGTTGACAGTTTAGGCTTGATTCGAGGGCGACTTACACCATCCGTAGGATTCCCGGTTTTCGGAGTTTATTTCTCGTTAAGTTAGGGAGGTTTTTTTTCGAAGTTTATATTTTGCGGAAAATTCGTGGATCTGTCGAAGTTTAGTTTTGTTTAGCTTTCCAATTCTCCGAAATTCTGAGTTTATTTTGCAGTGTACCCAATTTAAGAAAACAAATATTCAAAATCAATACAAATAAAGTCCGTGAACCAGGACCCCTTGTCCTGAAGGAACCTTGATGAGCCGAAAGGAAAATTAAAGGGGAGTTGTGCATCCTTATGTCTACTGATGCTGTGCTTTTAAAGCTTATTTGTACGATATTTTTTATTTTGTTTTTGTGACCTCAAAATTCTGAGTTTTCCGTTTAAATAGTAATTGCCGAAGAATTTACCGGCGAGTGTTTTTCAAATTTTTCCCGATTTGTCCGAAAACACGAAACCCTAACTACCAAAAATTAAATGTTGCAATTCAAAATTTAAAAAAAAAGAAGAAATACTATGCCGAAATTTCTTCTGTCGCGACAATGGTTCTGATTAAAGGCGTTAGCATTTAGCTCAGAGCTTCTTTCTCAACGATGAATGGAAATTCTAACATCGAACCGTGCGCTTACTGTTGTATTCGCAAAGGCAATCTGTCCTCCCGGGCGACGGCAGTTTCAGGTGCGGCCATCGCAGGTTCCCTAAATCGCTGCCTACGTTTCGCACACCCTTGTCTTCGAAGAGCCGATCGTTCCACCCTGGGGTCGGTGGTTTGTCGCAAATGGCGTCGTCGCTGCACCTTGGTTTAATGTTGTCGCGACGTTCTAGCAAGGCTTCTTGATCTCCTCTTCTCCCGGTAGCGCGGCAAGTCGTTGAAAGCGTGCCAAAGGACTCTTTCCACCTTTTAAAAACGTAAATTATTAAGCTTTAGAATAGCGCAGGCTAAAGCTTTGCGCACGCAACGAATATCTTCGTCGCCACCGCGCATGCGCCGAACGCTAACCAAGTTTTGCGCTTTGTGTGCGCTATTTTAGCGTACGCAATTTTTCGGAAATTGCGGGCGTACGCAAAGAGTCTTTGCGCTACTCCAAGGAGGATTCGTTAAGGGAAGTTGGCTAAAGCCAATACAAGCACAGTAAGAAAATGGCTGCTCTCAGGACCATGTCTGCGGCTGCTTTGGCGACATCGCGAGCGCGACGTCGGCGGCATCCTCGCCACCGCGATTTTCAATACGGTACGACATTGCACTCTGTTTGGCAACAATCACCGGCAAGTTGATGCTTCCAACGCGCGAACATTTCTCGGCGAAGGTCTGTACACGAGACCTGTCTTGCCGATGCGACGCAAGCGGACACGACCGGTCGACAGCTCGCGTCGCATTCTCATGTTTAAACAAATCTAAAATGTTACTCTTGAGCACAAAACTTGCGTTTTCTCAAGTTGCAGCATTTCGTGTGTGAAATAAAAATTGTGACTGTATCTTGGTGGCGTTGCAATCGCGAGATGCTTCGGTTTTTGTGTCGCGGCGGAGAAACGCTATTCTAAAACTCCCTTGCGTAGCGTGAGCGAATGCAAGCGCTAAATTTAGCGCTGGCGTGCGCTAAAATTGCGTACGTTATATAGAACTCCCTATTAACTTCACGAGCGCACGAACGAGCAGAAGGGCACGGCGTAAATCCAAGCACCGCGCTGCGACCTTACAAAACCTGATCAGTGTAATTGAGTCCAGTCAAGTCCAAACCAGTCCCAACAAAACCACGACCGTACAAACGTAAGACGAGTGCATGAACCAGGGCAATAAATGCTCACGCTTTTAAAAGTAGGCGTGTGGGCGTGCTAGACAGGCAAAAATAATGCTTATTATTTTCTTAATATTTTTTCGTTTGTTATGGATTTCAGATTAGCTAGCTTAAGCATACATTCTATTACGTACATTGCGACTAGTACTCATCATTGAAACTGACTCTTGCAGCCTCGTGAAAAGCGCGAGCGGGGGTTGTGACGCGATTATTTTTATTTATTTATTTATTTACTTTCCGGGGGGCGGGGGGGGGGGGGGGGGGGTTCGGTTGCAGTGTTTGGTACGCACTGATATAGGCAATGAATTCCTTTATAACCAAGCGACAATAGGTGAAGGGGTCAAGGAGCTTTTAGGTTATTACCACAGAGAGAGGTGAAGAGCGCGCTCGAAGTTGCTACATGCGTGCTGTTATGTCGCTGTGCCATTTCGACGCTGTGCTGTTTTGTCGACTACTTGTTTGACGGTGCTGTTTCGTCGTGTGCTGTTCTGCCGCGTTTACATCCCGCACACATACGTCCAGCTGTGTACTTTTCGTTGACATATTATGGCGAAATCTGTCAAAGTCCACCAAATGCACTGCTCATGAGATCGTAGACATGTGTAGAAACATGGATATACAACTTCCGGGTGGAAATATTCGAGCCGTTTCCACACTTCACAGTGACGGTTCGTACCTGATGTTTCAGTAGAGTACTCGCTGCCTAAAGAGGTGGCAGAATTTTGGAGGAGTCAAAGTTTGGAGGACCAGAGTTGCGAAGATAAGAAAAAATGGTTGTTAAAAGATTTTTTCTTGTTGCGTTCCTCAGAGAATCAGAGTGTACATTGGAGAAATAGAGCGTTCCCCAAGAACACACAAATGCGACGTCACTTGAATGCAATCTGGTTTAGCGTAGCTTAAACATTCATACCCAGGGCTGGGCAGAGATACTCCAAACTGTATTTGGGAATACAAACACTGAGATACATGTATTTTAAGGCCCAAAATACAAATACTGGGATACATTTGTCTTCTATGTAACGGGATATCCCTGAGATACTTCTGCAAAACCAGCGAAAAAGTATTCGGGAATACAGATACAGATACTTATAGAAATATATTTGTTCCCGAACGGTGCTAGACGGGGAGGGTGTAGTTCGTGGTGAATATGTATGATAATTTATGCTTGTGCTCCTTTTTTGTGTAATTTTATTCTGTTCCCTTTACCTCGAACTTTTTATTTATCATTATTGCCGCTAAAGAAAACATGTCATCCCCGTTGAACCACTTACTGTAAACGACTTAATTTTCGCGAATTTTGCGAATCGCCTACAAATCGCGAAAAATAGGTCCCGCTAACAATTCCGGTAAAATCTAAACACACACTAAGAAATGCCTGCGCGTCTACGTACCAGCGAAACACTCAAGGAGCCAATTATTGCGATCTAGGAAATCAGCTCAGCGAATAATGAGGCTGAACATCTGTTTAGACATTAAAATTAAGTCTGCGCTGTGGCCTTACGCAATGCAAGCATGACGCTAAAATAAGATGTGTGGCATGAATCATACTACACATCTTAATTTTTTCGCTTCAGCAAACCGACAAAATTAGATTTTGTTTTGACTTGAGAGAGATATACATTTCAATTTACGGTTAAAAGAAACGTATTTCTTAACAAGTAAAAAGAAGATAATAATTTTGATTGTTTATTTATTACGTTAAAGTCAGAAAACTTCAGGGCCTCTAAATTTGTTTTAAAAAGAAGCGAAATTTCGGTGTTACTCGCGGATTTTCATCTTTTTTTTCCTGAAGAAAGTTGCATGTTACGCCAAAATCTAGTAAATTTCGCACTTTAGGGGGTAAGTTTTGACACCTCATGCACCTATGGGCCTGAGAGAGACAAACAGGGCGTAGTTGGAAACTCCCATAAGATCCTCCTAAACACTAAAATAGAGTGTTGACACACAGCGTGTCACGAGCTCGTTGCGCTCACTAAGCCAGCAGGACGCCCCAAGTCCCGTCACGATTTTTAAATACTCAGTACACATAACCCACAACTCGTAAAATAAATAACTCAAGATTAATTGCATCTGGTATTATCCCAAGGAATGAAAGTTGCGAAAATGTATCGCAAAGATGGCAGTTATATAAACGTCTTCCAAACTGTCCCCACCGAGGAAACGGCTCGAACACGACACTCGAAGATAATAAGCAAACGCCATACTTGGTAAGTCACCAATAGTTTTAGTGCGAGAGCCTTAGCTATTCCATGGAGCGGAGCCGAAGGCGTCTGTAATCGAGAAAAAATGCGGAAGAATCTCCTATTCTCCCATTGGCTGAGCGAAACGTCTCCTAGATAGCCATTGGCAGCCGCTCCACGAGGTTTTCCGGTTGTAATTTAGATATTGCTATTAGAATGTTTTCCACCCACTCAATATATGTGGCACACATGGCCAAGAGGGACTGTCGGGCAAGTTAGGTAAGAGAAGCGAAAAGAAGTTGCATTTGCCCCTTCCACTTGATCGACTTGACCTGTCCGTAGCGGTGTTTCTATTTCAGCAACTCGGATTCAGTGTTTTTTTTTTGTTTGTCACTGTATTCGTCGGTCGGAAACTTTATGATTGGTGAAATTATGCTCCGGTTCCGTTCTTGCGGTGTTCATTTTCCGCCTAATTCGTGGGTATTTTTTTGTATTTAATTGTTTTACAAGTTTCGGAGCATTTGTGTGTTGCATTTTGGGGTTAAAGGAAAAAGGCGGTGTTTTGTAGCGGTTTACATAAAAAAAAAGGGCAACCTCACCGGGTGCTTAAACTTTTAGGGAACGTGTGCGTGACAGGAATGTTTCTAAAACGTACTAATACTGATAGGCGGAAGAAACGGGATATCACTTTTGTTGCCGAAGGAATAGGCAGCCTAGCAGACAGTACGGGCAGTGTACTCGATCAAAACAAAATAAAGACGCAGATTGATTTTTCTTTTCGTAAAACTCAGGTTTCAGTTGATGACGACAGCTTCGGTCGGGGTATTCGGTTTTTTGCTATATTGTAAAACCAGCTTGGAGGTTGCTTTTACGTATTCATTGCAATTAAGGGAAATATCAACAACGTATACATAACCTAGTTTTACAGCCATTCGTTATGTGGACTTGCAGTTTGGTTATGCAGATTAGGTAAATCAAAACACACCTAATTACGCTAGGAGTGATGTATCTTGAAAAATGTTTAGACTCAAGAGCTGAACAGCTTCATTTTCTTCTTCGAAGCTAGCTCAATATTCACGGGCAAGCAAATTGAAACCTGTCAACCTGCAGAGTGGAACTATCTCAGAATTCTTGATTGAGTAAATGACTGACAATAGTCCCGGGTAGCACGTTAGAAAACCTCTCAACTTGGCAACGCTGGGATAAGCGAAAATTATTCGCAAATGTGGATTCAATAAAAAAACTTGGTTAAAATATTTGTAAAATTAAACTGGGGATCGAATTCAACTCTGTACAAGGGGTAAAATTTGTGGATTGATACAGTGATAATTTAAAAAATCCAATCGTTCTAAATTTCGCTTCATACTAGGAGAAACAGAACGTCCTGATAAATGCTAACAACTTCAAGCGGTAATCCTACAGTGTGGATCAGGATTATTCCGATGAGACACGATATATCTGGAAGCAACCCTGGGAATAAGCAAAAACTAAAAAAGCGAGTAGCAATAACAAGATAAATGTAAACTTTTTGGTATTATTTCTGGTAATCTCGCTCTACAATAATCGCCGCCCGATCGGTCTGTGCTTCGCTCATCTCCTAGGGAATGACACAACACAATGAGAAGACAGCGAATGTGTTTACTCTTCTTCCCGGTTGCCCGTCCTCGAGAGCCGGCAGTCCGGGCTGCGCCGACCCGGGTTTTTGGCCGTTGTTCAGAGCTCCCTGTAGGAGTCCATGTCCAGGCCTGCGGATCGTCCTTTCCACGCTAGCGCTGCGCAGGCTAGCTGTTCCGGGCTATCATAGCCCGAGTCTCGCTGCAGAACCACTCCGCGATCGTCTTGGCCCTGGCCGGTTAGGCCAGGGCTCGCCGCTCCCTCCGGTCCTGGTCGGAACCTCGCTGTTGGACCGCTCCGGGGATCGCCATGGGCCAGACCAGTCAGACCGGCTTCATCGTTTCTGCGCGGCACCAGAATCGCGCAGCCCGCACTGTCTGGCGCCAGATCACGTCTCTTCGGCCGACCACTTGTCACGTGCCCTCCGCCCCGTCGTCGTTCACCCTCGTCTCCCCCCCTCTCCCCCCTCCCCCCCCCCCCCCCCCCTTTAAGGCCCGGACTTCGGAGGACTTCCAGTACACGGGACTTCATGGGCCTCAGGGAGGAGTTCTTCCACGTCGAGAGACTTCTGAGACAGGTGGACGCTCTGGTCGGGGCCGTTTGAGGTGTCGGAGAGGCGGCTGCTTTTGTTGTTGCCGGAGTGGCCACGCTGCAACGTCCAAAGGCGGCGTAGGCGGTGGTGGGACCCTCGGCGTCGGTCTTTCTTGGTGCCGGCCTCAGCTGGCTCTTCTGGCGAAGCCGGCAGACAATGTCGACCTGTCCGCCGCTCGCTGTTCCACTCACCACGATGCAGCATGGGGCCTGCTCTAAGTTGGTGCCCCCGACCCGGACGGACCTTCCCCGTTCCGCTTGGAGGTCTCCGCGGGTGTGGAACTGCCCGCTTGAACTGTTCGTCGGGCCGGACAAGTGTCAGCCTCCCTGAGCACTTGGGAAAACGGATTGGCCCGGGTTTCCTCCCGGCGGACTTTCTGGGTGACGCCGTCTATGGCAGTCTTTCCAAGAAGCCGTCCTGCGCAGAACAAAGTTTAAAACAACACACAACGAACAAACACTCTGCCACGGACTGTGGTAGTGGCCATAGCCTCCACCGCCAAAATGCTCTCCGACATGTTTGTGTACCGTGCGGCTAACTCGGTGAGTCCGCATTTCGGAGCTCGCTCCTGGGTCGCGAGGAACAGTGGATTTCCTGTGTCCTCACGCAACCTCATGTTTTTCATATTCCCCATTGCGACGGTACTATCCATTCAATTCAGCGATGTGAAGCGGGCCAGACTCCTCGTTTGTATGTGGCCGAGTAAGCCTAGAAGTAAGACACGACTCTCGCATCTTTACCTCTTTCGGGCCCTCTCACCTCGGAGCAAGCGATGCGGCCAAACCACTAGCTGCCTTGCTCAAAGCGTGAGTTTTCTTCAGGACAGGTAACAATGGTGTAAACTTAGTCCGTCTATTGCGCAAGCGAAGGGATCTGAAGCCCGCGGCGGGATGGCAATATACCATACCCGCGTTCCGCAACGGCCGTGTACACCGTGTGCGACTCGATGTAATCTTCAGCGTCCCGTTCCGTTCGCATGCATACGGGCTCTAGGGACTCATCGGCCCTCGGAGGAGTGGCAGTTCAGCGAGCAAGGCCACTTGAAGCATTCACTTCTCAAGGAAAGCTGGACAACTACAAGCCCCCCTCCCCCCCCCCCCCCCCCGCCTAAATGTCTACCGCCTCATCCCCGGTCAGGTTGTGACGCGACATAACATATTAAAAGTACCGCTGTCACTGCCACGACAGGCCAGAGTGAAGTCGAAAAAGCATCCTATAAATCAGCTTCTTAGCTGTCTAGAAGCCACAACCCTGCAGGGAGAGTCATTCCTCTGCCTTTCGTCCGTTATCTGGATGATGTGAAGCAACAAGCTGTCTTGGCCCAGCAGATACGAATTGTAGTGCTCATTAACTCGCCTGCCTGCGTTTCCGGTGTAAACTGCTATTCTCGCCCATCTCCACCCTGGGCCTCGACAAGCGCTTAATATCTCACTGCATCGCCCCAAGCCTATATCCTAAATCTGTCTTCACGTATTAAATCCTATATCTTAAATACTAATAAAAACATTTCCTAAATCTGCAACAAGTCGTGGCTGTTTTCCCTCCTGCCAGTCGTTATCCAGCGAACATGCGGTGCCTCTCCTCTGCATCCGAAGACAACGTATTTATAACTTACCCGCACTCCTCGTTAAGCCCCGGTTGCATCACCTCCTCCAAATCGCTGTTCTGGGGTGCTCGAGAGAGCGCGTCCGCAATCTCATCGTTCGAGTCCTTGTGGTACTCGACACAAGAAGACACCTGCTGAGCTCTGCTGTGAAACAAGATGCCGAAATTTCAGCAGACTTTGTCTCAACGGGCATCGTTAGCGTTAGTGGACAACCCGTTCAACGAATCCGGGACTCCTGGGGACGAACAGAAGCTGAGGCATACCGAACAGGCCTCACGTTGGGCGCCATTTGTGGTATTCTTTCTCGTAAACTCGCTCTACAATAATCGCCGCCCGATCGGTCTGTGCTTCGCTCCTCTCCTAGGAAGTGACACAACACAATGAGAAGACAGCGAATGGGTTTACTATACTTCCTGGTTGTCCGACCTAGAGAGCCGGCAGTCAGGGCCGCGCCGACCCTGGTTGTTGGCCGTCGTTCAGACCGCGCAGTCGGAGTCCGTGTCCAGGCCTGCGGATCGTTCTTCCCACGCCAGCGCTGCGTAGGCTAGCTGTCCCGGGCTATCATAGCCCGAGTCTCGGTGCAGAACCACTCCGGGATCGTTATGGCCCAGGCCGGTATGGCCAGGGCTCGCCGCTCCCTCCGGTCCTGGTCAGAACCACGCTGGTGGACCGCTCCGGCGATCGCCATAGGCCAGACCAACCAGACCAGCTCCATCGTTCCAGCCCGGCCCCAGCCTCGCCCAGCGCGCACTGTCTGGCACCAGTTCATGTCTCTTCGGCCGACCGCCTGTCACGTGCCCTCCGCCCCGTCGTCTTTTACCCTCGTCTCCCACAACTTCGATCAACTCGTTATTAACGGAAAGACCTTTATGTGCGACAAAGACAAAGAGGAGGTTATTCCATTCAAGAAACAATGACGCTCTGAGTACAAAAAGAAACGCATATGCGGTGACCTCGTTGCTGTTGTAGTAAACTTCAGAAGCATAATAAACAAAGTTGATGAATTCGCTTACCTGATAGAGTCTGTTAAGGCTGATATCGTATTTGGCACAGGAACGGGGCTGCAACCGTTTATCGCGGGTAGTGAAGTGTTCCTCAAATAATTTATTTGCTAATGGAAAGAACATGCCCCGCCTAGGCGGAGGGATGTGTTGCTAATTCACTCGTCTCTTAGGTCATCTGATAGATCTTGATAGCGACTATGTTGAATCAATTTGGTGCTAGGTTACACAATTTGATAATTCGTCGTACGCTCTTAGTATATTCTACCAACCACCGAATTTAGATTTAAAGACAGTACAGTGATTGCTTGGCATACTTTCGTAGTCACCCCGGCAGCACATCTAGCAAGCGGGAGTCTTAAACTTACCTGATTTTGAACGAAAGCAAGGTGGTTGTGTATGCAAAGTTTGCAGTGGCATTAATTTAGCAATGAAAAATATAGTAGGCACTTTTGGACCGTTGGAATATGTAGATGCTCCTACCCGGAATGGTAACATCTTAGACGTTTTGTTACGAGCTTCGCCTAACATTATTGGTTTGGTTGATATTATACCTGGAATAAGTGATTATCACGCTGTCGTTGCCAACGTCAAAACAGAAACTAACCGATCAACGTCGCGCTCATTCAGGAAAGTTTATTTTCTTTGAAAAGGGTGACTATTCTAGTATCTCTCAGGATTTTCTTGACCACTTGTTGTTTTTGAATATCTTGCTGAGGATCATGACATCCACTAATTATGGCGGGTGAACCTACATATAAGTATGTAGATGCCACGTTATCATCCGACTTTATTCAGCGACATTTGAAATGTTAAAAGTCAAATTTAAACAAAAATCTGCGTAATTAACACGTGGCAGACCGGTTTTAGATTACTCCTGTGCCGTCTGGAAACCCGCGCAAACATACTTATAGATGAACTGTAAAAAGTACTGAACCAAGCTGCTAGGTTTTTCCTGGGTCTTTTTGGGCGGAGAGAGAGTTGTACAGAAGTCAAACACAAATTAAGTTGGGAACTACTATTATCTCGGCGGGAAAAGTTAAGACTGAAGTTTTTGTTTCAAGTATTTAATATCAAGTCTGAAATTAACAACGAAGCCTATTTTAAACAAGCCCATTATATTTCTAGGTGCCAAGCTTATACTTTCAAAATACGCGACTACCAAGCCAGGACGAGCTTGTTTGCAGATTCATTTTATGTCAAAACTGTTGTGCAGTGGAATAAGCTCTTTGAGAAGCAAGTGTGCTGTAGGAGTGCAGAGATGTTTTCTTTTTTTCTATACTGTAACCTCCCTGCCATAATGCCTTCGGGCAATGCGGGGTAACCTTGGAATAAAGAATAAAGCATTCTTTCGGGCGTCTCAAAACCTCAGATTCCCAGACCCATGCCAGGTATTTTTTTAGAGCTTTGTGCAAGCTGGTGTAATACTCAGGTTACACTTATTTGGTGAACCTGAGTAACTAAGGTTCACACAATATTTGCTGTGCTACCCGAGGTTAACTCGCGTCTCATTCACGCTACCTTATTTTCATCTTGCTTCCAGGAACCCAGCGGAAAAAATCGAAAAATTAAGTCTTTCTTTATAATTGCTATACTTTTGCTCGCCTGCACACTGGGTAAGGAGCCTGCGACTTCATAACCCCCCCCCCTCACCCCCTTTTCCCCCCTAAAAAAAATACCCACTTCAGAGAAATCGAAACATTAATTTTTAATGTTGCGAAACTTTTATTGACTCTAAAAATGAAGCAAGGTGGTGGCGTTTTCTGAAAGAAAAGAACAGAAAACTTTTTTTCGCGAGTCTTTTGGAAGTTTGCTCGAACAAAATTGATAACAACAGCAAAATCAGAAGAACTTCGTCCTCCAATTTCAGTGTTGTACCTTCTGTAAATCCCTTTTGAGAAAAAGTTACCATCTTGACGTAACCTTCCATGTTTACCTTGATTGTACTAACAAGCCCAATTTTGGTGTCATCTTGAACGCGAGACATTCGAACGTTCGAATCCGCAAATATAAACTGCGAAATGCCTCACCTTTAGTATCCACCCAAATGTAGCGCCGTCAGCCTATACCAAACACCAAAGTTGCAGATCATTCCGTTTTGTGATTAAAAGTTTTAATCGTCGTTCGAAATATTCCGGCGCGAAAATGGCAGCCATGAAAGCCCGTAAATAAAAAAAGATGAATTGCGTCAGCTACCAAAAAAACACCCCATTATCTAAGTGAAAACTCTCTAAAATTGCCATATATATTTTGAAATATTCAATGGCATGATCTGTAGGTTTGGCACAAGGTCTGACGTGTGTGTGCTACTTTTTGAAAGAAAGATAGCGGTTTTAGCACTCGGCCACGGCCATTTGATCACTGCCGCTTCCTTGCGGCTTGCCGTTTCACCAGAAGATGCCTATAAACAGTGATCGAGCTGAGTTTCCCGATTTCGTCCCTAAGGGCGCCGTCCAGCGGACACAAGCGATGCCTTTCTGTTGTTCGTGCCTTATGTCCCTACCGCTCGCCCGCCGCGAATCGCCGTCGCCACTGGTCAGCATCAGTATGGTGAATACATTGCGGCCGCTCTGTGAACTTTCGCATTTCTTGGCGAAAAGAGCCACCTGGCTTGCCATTCTCAAAGGATCGAAGACGAAAGCCACCTTCGGCCATGCTCATATAAATGTGCAATTAAAAAATAAAAAAAAGCTTTTTGTTTTTAGAGGCATTTGTTGTCTCGATTGCCTTCGAAATCCCGGCACAACATTCAAATCAAAGGACGTTAAATTGAACAAAATTTGTATTTTAAAAATGTTTAGGCCAACCTTTGACGCCGTAAAAGTTGCCCCCTCAAGATAGATGGATATTTGTTAAAGTGATAAGGTGTAGGAAGAAACAACGATGCATTATATACTTTATTTGATTTCTATGCACCGGGAACGTTCCACCGGACGAGAGCTGGCAAGGCAATACTGTGGCACTTATTTTCTTTCAATAATCTTTGCGGAAATGTAGACGCAGACAGTTTTGCTGGTATAAGAGCACCGACTGGGTTCTCAACTCGAGTTAAGTGTGCTTCATTTGACCCCGAAACAAATATTAAAAAAAAAGACGAACTATATTTATTTTTAAGAAAATCGTGCAAAAAGTAATGTTTACACAGTAGATAGCAATCCGAAGCAACTCTGATAGTTCATTATTGGTATGTGCTTGAATGTACTTCCGTTTCAACACTGAATTCTACATTTCACGCGCTCGTAAAAAGAAAACAGCTTGCAGTAAATACACTATTCTTAGCATTACGCTCAAACGTGGCGCAAAACGTTACAGGCTCGTCACGCCAACATAGAGGATACGCAGATTATAAAAGGCGTGTAGAAGGCATTGTTCATCATACATAGCAGAATGAATCGTAACAAGAGAAAATCGTAAGGGTGCAGGCGAGTTGGTGAATATTAACCATGTTGATTTAACCTGAGACTGGGGTAGAGAAGAAGCATCAAAACGTAGAAGGGACAGGAAATAGACAGGACGACGTCTCAAACTCAGCTGAGTTTGAGACGTCGTCCTGTCTATTTTCTGTCCCTTCTACGTTTTGATGCTTCTTCTCTACCCCAGTCTCAGGTTAAATCAACATGCGTAACAAGAGATTTAACCAGTGATTTAGCAGAAACGGAAACCCGGACAGTGCAATGCGTAGCCACGAGTAGATCAACCTAAAGTCCCTTCATACTTCTTTTAGAAATGGCGACAACCAATACTAAATGGCAAAGCACGTTTCGCTGGAACACAATTGCGTAATTCCGTTCCGGCCTCTTAAACTTGCACCGTAATTCTCTTGCGTAATTCCGTTCCGGCTTCCTTAAACTTGCACCGTCACACAGTCGGCGCTTTTAATAATATCGCTACTTGTAGAAGGCTCTTATCAAGGAACTTTAGATCAGCCAGCTGGTATAAGTATGACAAACCGAAAAGGTACAAGGGACTAGCACTTTTGAGGCTGCTTTATTGGTGCCTTTACTTCGTTACGTCGACTGCGACTGAACTTCAGTTGAAACAAAGTATAGCAAATATTAGGCATAGCACAACCTCGAGATGGCGAAGATTATGCATAGCCCTGCTTACCAGCCGTCTCGGCGTAGGGTTATGTCTATAGGTATGACTCACGGGAACCTGCGGTATCCTAGTCGGCCGTCGGCGCATGCGCAGCTGACTTCTAAATCACGAAGCGCAGCTCACACATGATCGCACGTTGTTACGTAGCGGATCATAACGACCTATGGAGAGCGCATTAGGGGTATGACGTCACGACTTTCCAAAGCAGCCAATCGAAAGCTGAACGTGATAAACTTACCCGCCCCCGCGATTACCTTCAGTTACCGCAAGAGGCATCTTGCGCAATTCAAGAGAGTTAAGACGTCAAGATGGTACAAGCGCCCCCGGAAGCAGCAGGACACATGGTAATTTCTGAAAAAAAAAAAAAAGATGTATATTTGTCATACACTCACCTCCAGAATAAATTTCATATTTTCCGAATAACCCTGGAAAGGACATGAATATAACACGTGGGCAACGCGTCCGACACCACACGTAGTTTCCTGCAACCAGGCATAAGACTATCTTAACGCAAACAGATTGCACGCACGGCAGATTCTGTATTCCGAGTTTATTCAAATAATCAATAAATATACTTTTTTTCTTTTTATTTTACACGGATAGTTCGGGACAGGTGATCTTTTAGGAAACCGGCTAAAAAAAAGTATTTTCTTTTCGCGCATCAAGACTAACACTTAACTCAATATGGTATTATTCATGTTTCAAGTATTATCCAAAAGAGAAAATTGAAGACCCGCATGAAAACGAAAGTGAACATTTAATGAGAAAAACACGTGCCTGCAACGACAACAAAAGTAACACACTTTTTTGTGCGATAAAGCAGTGACTCCGTCGGTTTTCCAGATTCTGGCCATTTTATATACCATCATGCTATCGAACACTATCTAAACAAGACTGCGAAAGAAGCTTCGATATTCTTCTCAAAGGTTATACCTGAGTTGTGAACGGAAAATTAAAGTAAAACAGGTGGTCTTTGTTCGAACCTAGCACCTTCGAGAGGAAGCCTAATACACTGCGCACTTATCCACGGAGAAGAACCTTCGAAATAAACGCACGGGTTTTTTTCGTTGTGTTTTTTATTTGTAAAGACATCTCTAACACCGTTACTGGTATCAGCCGTTTGATGTGGCGAACATTACATTACAGAACGCAACGCCCTTTCGCACTGTCTTTTTTCTTTCAGACCCAAAACACAAAACACAAATAGCCACCAGCGGACAGCAGTTGCTACCACTGCTAGGGGTTCCACGTTGGTAGACACAGACGACCATTTTAGAATGGAGAGGGTGGCTACTTCCAGTATCTATGCCAACGAGCTTATGAAAGAACTCGATTTAGCGAAAAGATTAGCGGGAAATAACACTTCCTGTAATGGTAACAAAAAAAAAGACGGATTGTCGTTGTGGCAACAGAACGGTGCCTTAGCTGACTAATACCGGTAGATTCGGTCAGTGTTTAAAGTGATAGACGGCTACGCGTTTTAGGGGTGAAGCTCCTTAGGACCTAGCCTTGTCCGTCCGTCCGTCCGTCCGTCCGTGCTCACATCGATTGCCATCCCATCTGTCTTCTTAAAAAAATAAAAAAAGAAATGTTTGCGCAGTCGACAGGATTCGAGCCTGTGCGGAGAGACCCCAATGGATTTCTAGTCCATCGCCTTAGCGGGACAAGTAGGGGGCTCTGAGATGTGGTAGTAACTCAAGAGCTGGGGATGTCATGGATGAAACGTTGCATGTAGCCGCTCAACGTCTATACAGGAGAGGGGGCTGCGGTCGAATGCGTCTATAATCGCGTTAAACTTTGCATGCATTGGCTCAACGTTTATAGACGAGAGGGCGCTGCGGTCAAATGCTCAAATGCGTATATAACCACGTTCCATGCCACACATTCTCTTTCTGACATGGACCATTGACTTAAGCGGTGGAGATGCGTTCCCACGGCTTCTAGCGGATCCAAGTTGATCCGCTAGAAGAACCACTGGCTCTGCATTTCACCGACCACGAAGCAGTAATAATGAAGTCGAAACGCAACCCGGAACTCAGCACTACCAATGAGCAATAAAAAAATAATCAGCACCATCAGCACTACCTATGAACAATAAATCAGTATCATCAGCACCACCAGAGCTTCGCCCCAATCAACATCATTCACCACGTGGAGATGCGGTCATTTTTTATTAATCGTGACAAAACTTTGTTTATGTGATTAACCGTTAACGGCGCTACCCTTACACTGTGCTCTCTAGTTGACTGCAGCAAGAATGATGCAGCAACTTCATGGGAGTTTCTGGCATTGGGTCGAAAAGTCATCTAGCCGCTATAGCTGCACATTTTATCTACATATTCCGTTTAGTTTTTTATTCAAGTCATTCCCTAACCCATTCATAAGAAGTTTTGTTCTCAATCATTAACTGGCACTGGCATGTGCGCTCTCGATGTAACGTTTATGCGTCAATAAAGGGCGTCCTGCGTTAACTGAAATGAAAACACGCAGTGAGATCACTGTGCACTGTAGGAGACAGTGCTCAATCGTGCGTGCCCACGCTTTCATGTAATCATTGATCGCCCTTTGATAACGAGGAGCAGAATTTCAAGGCTGCACCCGCCATCAAAATGGGGAGTGTCGTGCCACTTGCAGCTAAGAGCGAAGATAATGCTAAGTAAAGAAACGGCGAGGGCGGACCTGGCCGCGGCGGCAAGTTTGCAACGACCGCAGGAGGCCCGAACAAAGAAGACTGGCATGGAGGCGGGAGGTGACGCAGTAGGCCTAACGGCGGCGCCCGCCCCCCACGTGGGTGACAAGTCGCCGACACGAGGGACGGAGACGGTGACAAGGGCAGCTGATGCCATCGACGCCTTGACCACGCCGGGAAAGCAGACGGAGATGGCGCCGAATGCGGGAGGCGAAGCCTCAAGGACGCCAGGGGAGGAAACCCACTAGACCATGCTGCGGCGAAGGGGGAGCTGTACCCGAAGTGGAGTTCGGCAATGGACGACTTGTTCGGGTCGGACTCGGAAGAGCTCGTTGTCGGCGAGAGGAGCGACGAGGCAGAGGAGGAAAATATGGAGAAGTCGGAAGAGCCCGCTGAAGGAAAGGGAAGCACGTGCGTCTACACCCCCTTAGGTCACAAGAGAGCGAAGGTGAAGGAAGAGAACGCCAAGCGGAGCGAGGCCTTCGCAAGTCGCCATAAGCCTGGGTTGAAGAAGAACCGCAAGGATGCCAAAGGAATGCCCTATGACAGAGACAAGTAAAGGGACGGATATCTCATTCTTTTTCTTTACGACTGCGCCGGAAAGGCCGGCGGGCGGTGATGGGCGACGAGCTCGCGCACTGTCGGCGCCGCAGAATTCGAGATACGTGTCACCAAGCGCAGCATCCTTCCAGGATAGCAGCAATGCGCAAATTGGCGGACGGCGGGCGGCCAACACGACGCAGCTGTGCGGCGGCGGCAGGGTGCCCGACGGAGAACTGCCCGGCTGGGCTGAGTGTAACTGGGAGACCGACGACGGACTGGGCCTCGTGGAGGGAGCTGCATCACCGGGCTTGCTACGTGGCTGTGGTGTCAACGGGTGCGGTGACTGCCGCCTACTGCAAGGCCTCGGCCAGACAAGGGCGCAGAGACACTGGTACCGGCGGGACGTGACGTGCGGGATTCTCCGCGAACTGTATGGATCGGCGTGCAGCGGCTACATACACTGTGAGTGCGGCAATGTTTGGTCCCTTTATAATATGTATGCTGCTTAGGCTGCTAACCTTTAATGTACAAGGTTTTAAGTCAGTTCGGAAGCAAACGGAGGTTGTACAGTTTGCGCGAGCGGTTCGGTGTGATTTGTTGTTTTTGCAAGAAACAAACTTTGGAAGCCCGAAAGAAAGGGAAGAATTTCGGGCGCGTTTCTGTGTGGAATGTTACTTTTCGTTTTCGCATGGGCGTTGCGGAGGAGGGGTGGGGGTGGTGATTTTCAATAGAGCGTTGCTGAATCATTCCTTCCGCATGTTTGATACGCAAGGAAGAGTCATTAGTCTTGATTTCTATTGGTGTAAAAAGAAGTATAGAGTGGTGAATGTATACGCACCGGCGACGCCCTCCTTATGTAATGAGTGTTTTCGGGGAGTGGATTGCTTTTTATTGAATCCATCTCCTACAATATTGCTTGGGGATTTCAACTGTTTTTTTGTATACGAATAGAGATATCAGGGGACCTGGGCAGGGATGAGAGGATTGGACCGGGCGAGAGCTGCGACGGATAGTACAGCATTTTAGCCTTGTGGACGCGTGGACGCACCTTCATCGTGACGAGTTTCAGCATACGCGGCAGCTGGGGAAAACAGCCACCAGACTTGATAGGGTGTATGTAGCAAAGGCGCTTGTGGGCGCAGTCCAGGGATGCTCCGCACTGGATATGCATAGTACGCCGGTGCATATATCAGACCATAGGCCGGTTTACATAGATATTAAGGGGGACGACATGGGTACCCCTGCAGCAAAAACGTGGCGGCTAGATAACCGCATACTCTTAGATCCGGTTACGCGGGAGGCTCTCGCGGAGCAGTTAATGGAAAGTTTAAAGGCGGTAACGCCGGATGCAACATCGTGCGACGGTTTAAAGGGTAGGTGGAGGGAACACTGCGAGGGCGCAGCGAGGGCTTGGAGACGACTGCAGAACGCCCGGTTGTGGGACGTGGTATGCAGGGTAAGGATAGTATTGAGAGGGGGTCCGCTTACGCCACTGATGAAGGAGTACTTAGCAGAACTGCAGCTGCGGTATGAGAGGCTGCTGCGCATGAGCTCGGTGGCGGAAACCGCAACCTGGAACAGGACAGGGCCTCAGGCGCACCCGGAAGTGCTCCGTATGGCGGAGCAAACTTTGGTAAGAGACAGACAGCCTCCAGTGGTGGGAGATGCGGATGTATCAGGCACAGACGACCCGGCTATGCTGAGCCGTTTTAGTGCGCATTTCGCGGCCTTGGCAAGGTCCGAAGGGACGACCGTTGGTCCGCAGGAGTTTGTGAGGTTTTTGCCCAACCTCCCGGCGATACCCACAGAAACGGCACAGGCCTTAGTCAGCCCGCCGACGGCGGAGGAAGTATTCAAGGCCTTGAGGCATATGAAGACCGGCGTGTCGCCGGGACCAGATGGGCTGGCAGTGGAATTTTATAAGACTTACTGGAGTCTCCTGCAGGAGCACCTGGTTCAGATGGTTCGTAAGGCTGTGTTGGGGGAGGAGGTGCCTACCTCATTTGGGCAGGGGCGTGTGGTCTTACTGCCGAAGGAGGGCGGGGACCGTGGGGACCCCAATTCGTGGAGACCCGTAACACTGTTAAACACAGATTATAAACTTGTGGCGCGAATTGTTTGCGCGAGGCTTCAAAGGGTGCTTGCTGCCTGAGGTAGTTTGCCCATGGCAGGTGAGCTCGGTGCCTAGCCGAAGTATTTTTGCCGCTGCAGCCCTTACGCGGGACTTAATATAATATACAAGAGCAAGATCGGCGAGGGGGATGCTGGTCTCGTTGGATCAGTCGAAAGCTTTTGACAGGATCGAACATGCATACCTGTTTGCTGTTCTCGAAGCCTTCGGTGTACCGCAAGAAACTATGCGCTGCGGAAATTGTACGGGGGGATGACTAGTGAGTTGGTTGTCAATGGGCGCGTAGAAAGTTCTTTTCCGGTGACCCGGGGGGTGAGACAAGGGTGTCCACTGTCCCCAGTACTGTTCATCTTGTCCTTGGATCCTTTTTTGTGAAGATCGCGAAAGACCCATGGGTGCAGGGCCTGCCGACGCCGGGATCGGAGAGGGCAGTTGTGATGCCATATGCAGATGATATAACGTTGTACCTGGAGGACGTAGGCAGTGTGCATAGAGTTTTTAAGCTTTTTGAGGAGTACGCGCTGGTGTCGGGGGCACGCCTTAATCATAGTAAGAGTAAAGCACTGCGTCTGGGAGGGGTTTATGGGCCGCTTCCGCAAGTGGCGTGGGGGTCTCATGTCACAATTTTAGGCATCACATATAATTCCACTGGACTGTCGTGTATAACATGGGATAACATAGAAACTGAAATGGAAAAAAAAAATTAGAAATGGCAAAATTGTATAATCTGCCACTAGCAGAGAAGCGATATGTAGCGCAGACAATACTGTGCGGACGGCTGTGGTACGCCGCCAGGGTAGGCGTTCCACCGGCAGCCTTTGTGACGAGAGTGCAGCGTCCTCTGAATTCTTTTTTTTTTGGAGTGATAAACAGGTGAAGGTAGCCGAGCCGGTTATAAGTTTGGCTAGAGCCAAGGGAGGGTGGGGGTTCCCCTGCGTCAGCACCCTCGCGGGGGTGCTGGGGATAAAAACGTTGTTGGCGATAGTGGATGAGGAGGAGAATCCGGCGCGCCCTTTGGCGTTGTACTTTCTGGGGCCGCAGAGGCGCGAGACAGTCCCAAGGGCTTCTGGGAACCTGCTCCCGTCGGCTAAGCAGCCTTCCCCTTTTTTTAAACGAATGCTGGCCTTCTGGCGACAGTTGAAGTCGCACGACCCCGAACTCGACGTCTGGGCAAGCCCGGCTGTACGGCTGATGGAGGAGCTTGTGATTGCGCGGGTCCCGCCTCATAGACGCGGAGGGATGGAAGGGTTTCCCTGGAATAGTATGACAGCACCGAGGATACCGAGCCATGTACAGGAATTCCAGTGGAGAAAAGGGTGGGACGTGCTTCCGACAAAGGAGAAGGTCCAACGGTGGGGGAAGGATGTGAGCGCGTTGTGTCCTAATTGCGAGCACATAGAGAACGGTCAACACGCTTTTGCTGAGTGTGTCGTGACGCGTACATTTTGGAGGGCGGTGGATCGTGGTTTCCGAGGATTGAAAGTTTTATGGCATCGGGAGCGGGGTTCATGCCCGACAGGGAATTTTGCACAATTGTTGGTGGCAGTCGGGGATTATGCCTTGTGGAAAAATAGAAGTAAAGCGGTGGCGGTAGGACGAAGACAACGAGCCTTGTGGCCGATTCTGGGTAGATTGCGAGCCGAGTTAAGAAGCCATCTAGAGCAAGAATTGTTTTCTCTGGGGGAGGAGATGTTTTTAAGAAGATGGTCGTGTCAATTTATGGATGTGATGAGCGGCCACGTGGCACTCAAGTTCCCACCCTTAGACTTTGTATAAATTTTGGGTTTTGAGGGTGGGAAGGCTTTGTATGGGTTCCTCGGAGTGTGATGTGCTGGTGACAAAGGAGTGATTTTTGACAACGAGGGGTCGTTTGGCGTCGCGGTAGAAGCAACGCCCCTCCCCCCGCCTCCTCTTAAGGTTGGATTAAAGAGTACGTGGATGCCGAGTGCTGACACGGCAATGGGAGTTTACCTGCCCCTCTGTGTGGATAAGGGCCGAAACTGAAGTGATGTGGCAAGGTCTGTGAATTATGAGGCTTATGTTGGTGAAAATAAAATTTTTCAATCAGCTGAAGGAACACTGTTCTCATAATTCCTGAAGTGCGGGCCGGGGCGCTTGGGGGATTTAGGCAAATGGTCTATTCCGTTCGAATATACATGCTTTCGCGAACATACCTTCGAGCAACGAAGCCTAGATGGGGTTGACTCCATTGTTCCACGGTGACCCAAATTGTGACCGTTATCAATTAACATCCCGTTCAGTCTCGACGTATGCTCGGCGTTTTATGGTCGTTAAATGGGACCTTATTTCAACGTTGATATAACGTTATCACAGACATACGCTCGACATTTTATGTCGTTAAACGGGACGTTATGATATCGTTAATATGACGTTCTCAATTGACATCCCGTTCAGTTTAGACGTATACTCGACGTTTTATGGTCGATAAATGGGACGTTGTTTCAATGTTGATATAGCGTTATCAATTAACTTCCCGTCCAATTCAGACGTGCACTCGACGTTCCAAGGTCGTTAAGTGGGACGTTATGTGGACGTAAAATCCACGCTTTTTTCCAGATATTAGCCTTTCCATATTACGTCGAAGGGACCTGACGTTCAGACTTTCGACGTTCTTTCGACATGTGGCTTCTGACGTCATCGACTTTCTTTCGACGTTTTTCCAACGTATCTGTGCTGCCTGGGTAGCTACGGCTCACCCAAACTTCGCTCTTGTCTTCAGTGTAGATTATCTTCGTCCCTGAAGTTGATGCAAAGAAGTCACCTTCTCACTGTCGCAACCAGAAGGAAGCAAGGAAATATTGAAGGGACAAAAAGAAAAAGGCACGCACAGATCCGCTACACCAGTTCCCCTGCAGTTTGACTGCTTTATTTTTTTTTTCGTTTTAAGAAAACACTTTGATCTTGGGAGTTTGTCTAATATTGTTTGTACGGAATGTCTGGTCCTTTGTATCAGTCTGCTCCCTCCCCCCCCCCCCCTCTTCACTGTGGCCGAGAAAGCTAACGAGTCACAACTTGTAAACAACCGAGCCACAGAAAAAAAATTTCTTGTCCAGGATTTAAGGGGCGTGAAGAAAGGCTTTGAGCAGACCTTTTGTTTTGAAAATACAGTTTACAGTGTGATTCCGGTAAAGCTTACCCTTAGAAAAAAAAAAAAACATTTATCAATAATAAAAGTTCTCGCCTTTTTTTCTTGATTAAAAAAATGTGACTAAATACACCATTCGCTTACGTGAAAAAGTAAGGAAATTTCTTTAGTCTTGCCTTCTGAAACATTTCTTTGTTCTCTTACAAAATTACTTATAAATGTATGGGATTACAAGTAATTTTATTAATTGTATCGGATTACGTACAAGTCTGCTTGGGGGCCTACAAACATCTTGGGGCATCGCACTGCATACGCACTCCGCCTAAGGCATGCGAGCTGGTCGGGGCACTAAATGCGCCGGGGATACTTATTCCAAAGCTCTCCATAGGATAGAAAGTCCAAAATGCCGAAAGTCGATGTAAAATGGGCCGTAAACATCGGCGCCTGAGCGTAGATATCTAACACTTCCGTCAAAGGCGTATTGCACTGGTGGGGTTTGCCTCGTAAAATTACAAGGCGTGTTTTCCTTTGCGTAAACAAATTGTGCGAAAAACCTTGCCTGGGTGAACAGCGGAGGGTGACGCAGACGACCGAGTCGAGTGGCAGAGCGCGTTTGGCGTTCGTATTGGTGGGTTCATCCGCCTTGCTTTTAAAAAGATCGAGACTGCCTCCGACGATCGTGGTCTAATATAATGAACATAACCATTTTGTAACGCACCTTTGGTTTAAAACTAAATGCGGACATTGTCATCAAAGATTAAAGTAACAAAAAAACAAAATAAAACGCGTTCGATCGCGTAACGACGGTGCGCTTGCTGCAAACTGATTTCGTGTGCGAGTCGCCTGCTTACTTTCGCTGGTCGGCTAAACCTTCCGATGCTGCTCCCGAGAATTTTTGTGACGGTTGGTGCAATAAAGGCCAGAGTGGATAAGAATATGTTCATTTTATTAAAACACGGTAGTCGCGCGAAGTCTCGATATTTTTTTTTTAAGCAAGCCGAAACAAGTATGAAGCGCCATGTATCAGTACGTGCGGTAAACGCGCCTTGCCACTCGACTCGTTTGTCTGCGTAGCCGTCCGCAGTTGACCGTAACAAGTTTTTTTAGCCTATTTTTAGGGAGCTACGCCTTGTAATATTACAAGGTAAAGCCGCCTGTTAAACACACCTTCGACGAAAGATTTAGATTGCTTTGTGCAGGCGTAGATTTTTACGGGCCATTTTAGGTTGAGCCTTGGTATTTCGGAAAGCCTATATATAGTAAACACGACTAGCACAGTGCGTGCTTTCAATCGCTTTCCGCACATATGTCTGCTTGAGTGGCTTCCACACCGCGGTGCCAATGTCTCGTCGTAAGCTTTCAAAATATTGCAAAGAAAGTTCAATACAGCCATTTTTCCAGCGTCTACGTTTGTAACATTCAAGTGCAAGGTGATGTTGCTTCCCGCATAGAACTTGTTCTCACCTCAATAAGCTTTAATTGCGAGAGTACCTTTCCCTGCGCTATCGTTCCGCTTTTAGTTCTGGTACACCGTAGCGTAGAAAAAAAAACGCATGTGGGTTGCTAACAGGCTGCATTTGAACTATCTTGTACTAGTGATCTTGTGTTTGAGCAGTTGGCGAGCTAAAGAAGTTTTTGAACTTGTGTCTTTAAATACTGTTTTCATTTCAGGCCGATCGGATCACGCGTGTCCTGGAGATCATGAACAGTGTCACACCCATTGCACGAATAAGTATTACTTTTACGGTTTATGCAGAGGCAACATCTGTAAATGCCATATGGAGCCTGGTTTCTATAAGGATTATGGATATGGCAAATAAACCGTACCTGAAGCTCCCGCCCTCAAAAAACGTGGAAGCGTGGTTGCAAAATAAAACAAAACACTTGACTGACTCTACTTTGGAGGGCAGAGAATGTGTCCTTATTTAACGGAGAATGTTAACAACGTTTGGTTATTGCAGACCACGTGCCAGTAACACCAGGTCTTTGAATACAATTACGACCACTTGATGCTAATAAGAGTAGTGGAATATATTTAGGGGCATTCACATGGGGGAGAAATCCCTCCCATTTCCCCCCCTCTCCCCTCCCCATTCCCTTTCACCCTCTCCCAAGCACGCCTTTTTGGGAATTTTCCTCGCAAATCAGTATTTCGTTCGCGTATCTCGCAACTTTACAAATTTTGCTCTGTGCTATACCGGCGCTGGCATCAGGGTCACCAAACGTGTTGTGACTTGCGCATGTCCTCCGAAGAGTCCTCAATGTTTATCGATGTAGCCCACCCCCACACAACTTCTCATACAACTGCTTTAAGATTCCACGTCTCTAGTGCGACATCCAGCCCTTCATCCTGCATTCTTTTTTTAGCATGAAAGACTTCATCGCCTCCTGTACATGAAAGGTGGCGTTCATTATCGCGTACCACGGGTTCATGCACGCCTTCATATTTGTTTTTAAATTGTCGTCAGCCATGGCTTGCTCGAGCGTATGGGCATTCGTTAGATGCTCAAGGTTCCATTCAGGTTCGAACCGTTGTGGTTCGTTTGCTGGTGTCAGCACCAGGAGAAAAACATCTAATTGACATTTAGACATACATGAAAGGTTTATATTAAATATTTACTGGGAAAATATATACCTCGTAGCAAAACAAAACTGTCAAACCTGAATGCCCAGAATCTTGTGAAAATATAAAAATGTGAAAGCGTGGTTGCAAAATAAAACAAAACACTTGCCCGACTCTAGTTGGGAGAGCATAAAATGTATCTTTATTTAACGAATAACGTTTTGCTAACCTCCGCTTTGCTCGTACCCCTTGTCTTTATTGCGACGACTTTATGCCCCTAAATAGATTGATAAAGATTCTAATCAATACTTGACATATTTTCTCGCTCCCATTAGTCATGTAAGACCAACATGTGTTTCACGGATCTCCTCGTTTTCATGACGTTTCCATGACTCAGCAGGTTTAACACCTCGTTGTAGCATGGTGAATGGTCTGGACTGAGTAGTAAAAATAGAGCGAGCGAACAACCGAACCCAAGCGCTGCGTTCTCAGTCTTCCACGTTATTTTTCACTAATAAAACCATGCCACTTCCCGAGGGCTTCTATATCTGTCAAGCTAGTTACATGCTAAAAAAAAGGATTGGCGGACGTTATATAGGGTGACCCAAGTCGCCAGGCTCGATCTAAAATGGACCAAAAATATCGAAAGGCTGCACGTAGCAATCTAATCTTTTCGTCACAAGTGTTTTTCACAGGTCGTTTTTTTTTTTTCTTGTAAAATTACAAAGCGTAGCTCTCTTTCCGTAAAAAAATAGAGCCAAGAAACTTACGAGGGTTTACGGCGGGCGGCGACGCAGACGACCAAGTCCAGTAGCGGTGTGTGTTCGCCATTCGTAGTGATAGATGGCACTGCCTCCTTATCGCGACCACCGTGGTTTATTAAAATGAACAGAATCTTTTTGAAATGTAGCTTCGGTTAAAACATGAATGCGGACAATAAAAGCAAAACTTAAAGTTAAAAAAGAAAGTCTGTATAACGACGGCGCTTTTGCTGCCAACGGTTATCATTTGCCCGTCGTTTGCTTTCTTTCGCTGGTCGGCTGCACCTTCGGACGCTGCCCCCGACGCCATCTATCAATACGAACGCCAAACACACCCCGCTACTCGACTTGGTCGTTTGCGTCGACGCCCGCTGTAAACCCTGGCAAGTTTCTTGGCCCTATTTTTACAGAAATAGAGTTACGTTTTGTAATTTTACAAGAAAAACCGACCTATGTAATACACCTTTGACGAAAAGTTTAGATTGCTACGTGCAGGCGTCGATTTTTACGGTCCATTTTAGATCGAGCCTAGAGTGACTTGGGTCACCCTAAATATATTTAGTCGGAGTGTGGGCTCAATGCCAGCATTTAAGCGCATTTCATCAATCTGACACGCTTAAATTGAAGGAGGAGCACTTTTGCAAGAAAATTACATTAGGAGCGAACTTCTATATCTTTTCTTAGTTCGGTTATCACTGTTAACATACGCACATTTAAACGTAATCCTCATTTATTAAAAAAAAATGTGCCGAGCGATGCCCACAGAACATGCGGCGGGCTTCTCTGCCGTTTGGTATCTGCCCAAAAAGTCGTACATCATCGTCCCGATAAACAAGGCAGCTTTGTGGCGAGCAAGGACCATCTGACTTTTCCGACACCGTCACTTTCGCCAGCTTTTCTCTCCGCTCTCGCGTTCTCCTGCGCTGGGCTATCGCGACGTTCCTACTAATGGGATGGAAACAAAACTTAAGATATAAACAATATTTAGAAATCTGTTAATTAACAATCGTTAACAAGTTGTGATTATATATAGTCATTTTTTCCTGGTGTGGCGTCAAGAACCATGCACGCATTAGCAGCTGCTTGTTCTAGGCTTCCACAGGCGTTCAAGAAAAATGAAAACTAGGCTCAAGAAAACTTACCAAAGGGTTCTCTTTTTTTTCTTGATATTGTGATAAAGGCCTTAGAAGAAATCTTTCAGCGATTGCAACTCCACAAAATGTAACTGCGAATCAATTTCCTGCTTGCTCCGTCACTCTAATTGTGATATAATCTTTAATTGATAGACTTTTATGTTATCAGTCTCTACAACCGACGTTGACGCCAAATCACTCTTGCGAAAATATAAAACAACACAAAAGACATTTACGCTTTTTAAACAAGTCTGCTTAGACAACCCTCCAACGTCTATCTGAAATCTGGGAATTATACACACTTGATTCTGAGGCACTCATTCAAGCATTAAACTTCCTAGCAGATATCGCTTAGTTCTAGCAGTGTTATACCGGGTGGCTCAAGGAGACGGCAGGCTCTTTAAATCGACCGCAAAATCCGGTTTCTTAACCTATCGCGCTACGACTTTGTGCAGCGCTGCCCACAGATGGTGCATTTTTTTTTTTTGTAAAATTTGCAAAGAGCGAACTTACCTGAGGAAAAAGTAAAGAAAGAAAAAGGCTTAGCTCCTATGGAAACGCAGCGACGCCACCGGTCTTCAAAGAGCACGGCGCCGTTTCGCACGGGACACAAGAGATGGCGCAACGAACGCCGCCAACGAACGAGCATACGGCGTCGAGAGCCAGCGTCTTTAGCAGACAATCTTTTCGACTCAAAAGCAGCGCGCGTTCCGCAGGCGGCGACAGTCGCAGAAACAATTACAGGCGCGGTAACAACAAGCAACTGCAGTTCCTTGTCTGCTAAATACGCCGGCTCTCGGCGTCGTCTGCCCGTTCGTTGGCAGCAGTTGGCGTCGTGACAGCTTGCGCCCTCTCTTGTCTCCCGTGCGAAACGGCGCCGTGTTGTTTGCAGACCGGTGGCGTCGCTGCGTTTCCATAGGAGCTAAGCCTTTTTCTTTCTTTACTTTTTCCTCAGGTAAGTTTGCTCTTTGCAAATTTTACAAAAAAAATGCACCATCTGTGGGCAGTGCTGCACAAAGTCGTAGCGCGATAGGTTAAGAAACCGAATTTTGCGATCGATTTAAAGAGCCTGCCGTCTCCTTGAGCCACTCGTTAGTATAAAAGTTTCTCACTAAGTGCATTGTGTACAAACCATTTTCTCAACTTTATATTATATATGTATTGTTACGTTTCATTCTGAGTATTTTTTTCAAAAACAACAACGCGCAAAAATATTCGCAGGTTAAAAAATACGTGCACTGTAACCAGACATCTTTTAGGCAGCGTTCTGTTGGCGATAGTGCAAAAATAATACGACATTTTTTTCTAACACACCATATCCCTAACAACATATCTTTAGACGCGAGGGACTTATTTATTAAAGGACACCGTAATAGCGTTTGTCTTGTAACAACTCTGGTTATGTCGCAGGACACATTGTACACTCATTCCTTTTGTAACATTTAAATCTAGTTGTCATCGCAATGATACGTCCTTTGTGCTCTCTCTACAGGCAAGTGACATAAACGGGAAACAACACATTTGAAATAATAAGTTTTTGTGGGTTATGTTTCATCGACAATTCTGCGCTTAGCGCAGTGTCATCATTGTCGTGAGGAGGCATATCATAGGAAGCATAGAGTGTGCAGAAGTTTTGGAGCAATGAAGTAATTACCCAGTCATTACAACGTTGTGGACGATCCGTCCTTGTAACAATCGGTCAATATTTGGTTGCACAATGTCCGATTTCGAACGATCATCTTAAAGTGAGGCCATATCGTCCAGCCGATGGCGTGTTAAGCGACATTTACTAATGTTAAAAAATCATCGCCTTGGAAACAATGAGCTTGCGATATTGCGATTCACAGTGCGCTTCACTGTGTCGTGGCTCTGATGTCTTTACAACAGTGATACCGCATCCGAAAAGAAACACCACGGTCGCCATAAAAAGAAAATGTATGTCACGGTTACTAGAAAACGTAGTAGATTATACGTTTTTCCAACACTCACAAAAGCTACCAGTTATCTGGATAGCTCGGGGTTCGAATCATTGGGGGATGCTGCGGTTTTCAAACATAATTTCGGATAGAAAGTTGCAATGCAAAGAAGAAACAGTGCCATAAAAATCATTGGGATTGTTGCGTCTTTACAACAGTTTTACCGTATTGTACAAATAACATTTTGCCCGCTATAGGTACACACACAGCGAAAAAGTACACCCCTGGACGTGTAAACCGTTGTCCCAGGGCGGACTCCCCAAATGGTGTTCGTTTTACACGCGAGGCTCGGTGTATTTCGTTTGCACCCGAGGTATCGTGTAAAATGAACATCTTTGAACGTGAACTTCGTCCCGCCATCACACGTCTAGGGGTGTTTTTTTACAATGGCGGCTGTTTGACGTGAGACGGGATCTACGAGCGAGGCCCAGCGCTTTACACGGCTTTTCGCAGCAGCGAAAGCGTAGTTTGCACGTGTTCATTCGTAATCGTCCATACGCGCTAAACCACCGCAGGCATTCACCCCCAAGCGCCGACACCGTATCCATTGCGGCGATTACGCGACAGGGGGAGCGACCATCCACAGTATCTAGCAGCGTGTTTCCCCATCGAGCAGGTCCCGTTCGCGTGGCGGTTCAGCCGATCGCCGAGGCCTCATGCCGGCTGCATTTTCACCGACACCGGGTAATTTCTACAGGAGGAATCTTTTCGCGACCACAGACATGAACTTCATTGATAAAGCCCGTTTGCCGTGAGCGACGACGGATCGCAGCGACACCGACCCGACCGGCGTTTCCGACGTCCCGCTCACCTCTTTACCGCGAGCAAAGTTGTACGCGACGTTTCGACGTATCCACTCATATCTCGTGTGTACGCAAATTTTGCGGCTTTCCGGGTACGAATCGGCTGCTGAAACAGCCAGCGAACGACGACGAACTGAACGCCAGCGCCATTTAAACACGCGGATACTTTTGTACTAGACAGTAGCGATGTGGGTGTGGTTCTTTCACACTAAATGGACTATGTACGAACCTAGCGAAAATAAAATTGGGCGGCTGCTTGCGCCACCTAGTGAGTATGCGGAAAACTTAAAAATTGAAAGGGATTTTGGCATTTCTGGAAGTGCCAAGCTCGAGCGGACGGCGGCATAGCAACACATACAGCACAGCAGAGCACAGCACAGAAAATACCACAAGATCAATATACAAGCACAAACAACGAACAGAGGCACTGACAACCCGCCACTCCTACTCTATTCCTGTATTGACCCGCTCGAGTGTATATAGCAGACTTTTTGTTTCAGACGAAGGTCCGGTGACCCCCACCGTATTTTATATGAACGTAACGACACTACACAATTATTACTTATATAATACAGTGAAATAAATATAATTTGGGAACGTACCCATTTCTCTTAGTCTAGATTATGGCTAAAAGACACCCTATATTTAAAAATAATGTTTCGAGCTAGCCAAAATGTAGCAAAATCTAGTTTCGTTTTCGGAAGTTCGAGCACACAAGGCTGGAATTCGCTAGCGAAGTGCTTGCTTGCTTCTGTCAAACTATACTCCGTTGTATGACGCTCTCAAAGCTGCTGGCTGCAGCCCCCGTCTTGGTTTAGCGTTTGATTTGCAAGCGCTCTCGTGGAAATGAGAGGTTAGGTGAAAGTATGCGCGCTCGAGTCGATATCCTTGACAGTGTGAAGTATACACCGCATGTAAGCGATTTTGCGAGCGTCGAGACAAGCGACGGCGACCCGCTTCGCTGACGCTCGGTCAGTCGCGCGACGAGGCAAGCCGCATGAAAGCGAAACGATGTTTTCTTGAAATCCAAAAACCAAGCGACGCGACGAGCGATAGTGAGAAATCTTCGTCATTCGTCGCTGACTCTCACCGCTGTCGCCGTCGCTCGCTAAATCGCTTACATGCGATTTAGCGACCTTTATACTCACGCTAGTGCCGACTTTCATCACCCGCTGAGCCCAAGCAAGCGATAAGGATATTCAAATATGTCAAAACAGTGGCGTGCATTCGCTAAGAAAACATATATCTCGAATTTCTGCAGTTTGACATCAGGATCCGTTACTTGTTCTGTTGTCACCTTGGCGACACGGTCACTAAAGAGAAACTATAGTCACTTTGTTTTATCAGAAATTATGAAAGCCTTATCTACTCACTGTTAGCACAAGCACTCTGGCATTTCATACAAACAGTTTAGGAAGTTTAGAATAAGCTGAACACAATCAATAACTTAATTTTCCGAGCATAAAAAAAATTAGAAAACAATGTTTTTTTAAAGTTTGTTTCAAATGAAAAACTGAAAAAGGAGCCTTCAGTTGCACAATCACGTAAATACTTTGGAAAAAAAATCTATTGGGAAGCAGGTTTTGCAATCTCGAATTCGCTTCTTTCAACCTTTCAGTTACTTTATGCTTACTTGCATATTGTATCCTGACAAATTTAGACGCAATTGTATAAAAAGTAACAGCCTATATAAAATTTATAGCTTAATTAAATTCACATTTAGTTGATAAAGTTCAATCTCTAATATGACAGTTTTAAATTTCACATTTATTATTACAAGTGAGCAGTAAAAACCTGGAAGACAAAGATGAAGCACAGAGCCGTGCAAAAAGGCATGGGCCTGTGGCGGTCCATCGGTTCAGCCTCCACACCACCAAAGACGACAGTGTTGCGAAATTACGAACCAGCGCACATGTAGACAGTTACCCAAAATCCAAACACAAAAAATACTCACATCAGTGCTGTGTGAGTGTATATTTTTGTGTATTTTTTGTGTGTTTGGATTTTGAGTAACTGTCTATTTGTGCGCTGGTTCGTAATTATGCCTTACCAACTCGCCCAATCTGCCGTATTAATAGTGTTGCAAAACACTTAGATCAACTATATTGCTAATGACTGCAGTGTATAAAAACAAGCTACTGGTCGGAACGAGCTCGATGGTTTGAGAATAAAGAGAATGTTTTCACAGCTAAACTCAGAGTCTGTCGCACCATCTCTCCCGTTCTCAACATCGAAAGTGCTACAAATTGGTGACCTGGACATGATGATCGACTCCGAGCGCCTGCTATCCAGGGGAATGTTCTTCGTGGCCAGGGGCACGGCAACGGCTCTGCCTTTTCGGACGAAAATGCAGTAGGCGTATCTTCAACTTTCACAGCCTCCGCATCTGCAGCACCTCCACCATCGAAGCTCTCCTCTGTCGCATCTAGCGCCGGCATCTCCCAGCAATGGGCTGCGACCACCTAGCTCGACCCACCGGCTCGGCAAGTGAATATTGATCGACGTTTCCACACTGTTCACAATGCATGTCGCTAGCTGACGAGTGTCTCCTCATCGCTGCCGCGTCAGGCATTCGCTCTCAGCTCGGTTCCTCATATTAAGGGATGTTGCATCGGCCCCACAGTCGGCCGGCATGCCCCCTTCAGTCCAAGGCTGCACGCTCCGAACTGATTGAGCCGGACTGAAAGCACGACAGGGTAGATTTCCACTCTGTCTACTGCCTCTTTGCCTGACCTCGGCATCGACTACCATGCACGACTTCCGAACGCAATCTTTCCTGCTCTCTAGTACGTCATCCTGCTTGCGGTACACGTCAACTGCAACAACACCTCTCTGGAGCCGCAATCACTTCAACGAAATCGTGCCATTTCTCACAGTCTGCAGAGCTGCTGGCGACGGCTCTGTGGCAGTCTATTGGTTCATTCTCGGCACCGCCAAAGATGACAATGTTACTCATACTCGTTGCCACGAGTTCAACGACGTGAAAATAAACCATGCTTTTATTACTCGGAGTCGGTCGCAGCATCTCTTCCGTCTTCAACATTGTATACGCTACAGGTAGCAAGCAGGAGACACACTTCAGATGAAAAGAACAAATGCTCAGATCACACATGCCGCGGATGTCCAAAATTATTCATCATGCCGAATATTGTTTAGGTTTGTTTCATTCTAAAAGAAGATGAATGTCAATATCGCGCAATTAACATGAATACTTACGAAACACCCAAGTTCCAGGGTAAGTGCTCAAAGTGCACCGATGATAACACCTGAAGGTTTGGCAACAATACCAAGATTACAACGCTTGTTATCCTCTTAACAAAGAAGAGTTGTCCATTCAAAATACGAAAGAAATAAAAAAAAACACCGGAAACAATGCAATGTACAAATCTGTCCAACAGGCTTTCGAATCCCACTACTTCGTCCTACTGGAGTCTGTTGCAGTAATAACAGCTTTCGATGGGCTGTGAGGACAGTATTCGCACTGAACTGGGTGCCTTGGTGACTATCACCAGTGTTGTGGAGTTGCCACTTCAGAGTTAGAACGATTCCGCCCTTTCACGACCCTGGAATTGAATGCAAATAAAATTGTGGCAGCACTAGAATGGAATGGGAATTAAATTAGTTGGTGCATTTTGCCCAGAATAGAGTAGGAATGAAATACGCTTTGTTCTAATGAGAGCTGCGTTGATGCGGTCAAAGGGGCTTTTGAAACGGCATCATTGCACTTGGGTAACTGACGGCTTGGTTATCGGACTGCTTATGTTCCTTCGAGGATGAAAGTGGCAACCCCAGTGAAGCAACCCAAACTGTAGAGTTGTAGGTGGACAAGGTGTCGTTCCTGGCTCCGTGAGACGCAACCATATGGCTGTTGGGACCGTGTGTGAATACAGCACCAGTCGCAGACCACCAGGCAGGGACAATGTCACACTGCCCACATTTCGTTAATACACGTGCGTCCTCACTTGCTATGTGTCTCGTAAAAGTGGAGGACATAAACGGTTCTTTTGTGGAGAAGATGGGTGACTTAAAGTTTTCCTCTGTTATGAGGCTTTTACCCTTGGTGGTGCGATCGATATCTGCAGTGCCACCATATCAATTGCCCCTAGCGCTATGTACGACCACCGCTCAACTTAGGAGAATCAATGATTTCGGGTTTGGCTTTGGATAATTTTGCAGTTTTCTACGCATTTGTCAACGCCAGCTTTATGCTGACGTTATTTTCCGGTAACTTAGTACTAGCTGTCAAGTGACACTTTTCACGGTTGAGAGGGATTGAGAGGAATGAAATGGAACAGTTCAGCCATTCCAGGAGTGGGGATGGGCCCAGTTTTTTCTTCCCAGGAGTTCGAAGGAATGGAATTAGTATTAGAAAATCCAATTCTCTGGAGTGGAGTTGGATGGGAAGGGGGTGCTCATTCTGCAATACTGCCTGTCACCACCAGAATCCGCTGTGAAATTGTTGCCTGCATCAGGAACCGCCATTGAATTGCAGTTCTAGCAGCTTTAGTATCAGCGACGGCTTCATAGGTATCTATTGCAGGAACGTCAACACAACTGGCGACTCCAGCGAAAAATCGATGGCACCTAGTGGCTGGAACAGGAAGCTGTGGCGGCAGGTTCACTCACTAGCCTTCTCGAACAAATCAAATATTCACAGCACTTGGCGGTCTAAATACAAAGCCGTGAAAGTAGGCTAAAAAACATGTAGTGAAAATTGCCAGTACTGAGTTCACCCCTAAGCTGACAGTGCAGTGGAAGTTACACATTTGTTGGAACAGTGACAAGCCTATTCCGTCGTGTGAAAACGTGCTCTTTGCGTGGGTGTATAGACAGAAGCGCGATTAAGTGGTGAAAGAGAGACGTACGACTGATGTAAGGAGCATGGGGCTTCCACCTCACTGCCGAATTATGGGAAAGCAAAGTATAGGCATGCTCTGATAAGTCATAAAAGAGAATCCTAGGTGACAGGGTCAGCTGGGACGCCTCGGACTATGCAGATGCGACCCTGATGCCTCATCTACAAGCGGCCATACAGCATTCACACTAACAACGTAAACTCCTGGTCAAACAATACAGCAGCCGGCGCCTAACTGGGATTCAGTCGAACATTTCGGGCAAACCTTCTGTTGCTTTGCATGTTGTGATGAAGCTGCTTTAGACTTGCTGTGGTTAAAAATCTGGCTGCAGCAAGCCCAGTACAGTTTTGAGCTTCCACACCAATGAAAGTTCAGCAGGACTACAGCTAATCATTTAATTTGGCATTGCTTTGTACGACAGCAACATTCTGGCTATTTGTGAATGAAAGTCAATTAATCTAGCCATCTTCAACTTCTGCTGTATTATCTGTTCCACATGCTCGGCTGCCCCATTGAAAGCGGAATACATAGTACTGCAGGAACAAGCACCCATTTAGGATGCCATTCTTCCGCAACACTGTCTTGAATTCCTAACTCACAAAAGTTGGACGCTCTGATGCAACCATGTCAACACTCACAGACACCAAAGGAGTGGTCACTGGAAATATTACCACAAACGTCTATGAGGCTAGGCGTTTAAATGTTGGTCTCGTCAGTTAAAACACCCAAGCAATAAAAACTTCAAGACGTTTGGGCATGAGCTGTTGGGAAAATTTAGAATATCTTGTGAATTTGGGTACCGTGTAGGACACCGTACCACCTATGGTTTAGGTTGCATCGCAGAAACCACCAAACTTCCCATCGTTGTGTCATGTTTTATCATTTTAAATCATAAAATACAACCTGTTGCTTGTTTCTTATGAAGTGTGCTTCAAGTACAGCTTTGATATCAAAGAGTTATGGTTAAAAGAAGCCATATAGACATGCCAAAACAAGAAACTGACCCAAGATCAAAGAGACATTGCCGCCTGCATGGACGAACACTACTCAATACTTCTGGAAGATACACGTTTACTCTTACTCCCAATGATTTTAATCCTCTGAGGTAAGAGTAAACGTGAACCTTCCAGAAGTATGGAGAAGCGTTCATTCATGTATGCTGCAATATAATCTCACACTGGTTACGGATGCTACTCGGAACTGCAAACAGTAGTAGTGTTGATAACCTGAAGGCTCACAATATATGGCTTTAGAGAACTGAGCTGAATTAAGCCTAGATGGCTCAGTTCCACAATGAATAGTAAGGGTGATGAAGACCACGGTGCTCACAGACAGAGGCATGGACTTTGGAAAGGATCTAGTAGCAGTGTTATTGAAGACCGGCTTCTTGCTCCATGTTCCAGATTAAAAAAAAAGTTCGTCACTCGTCAACATTTTCGTCCAAACCACAAACCACTTTTTCAAGGGATAAGTGAGCACTTGACGAAACTTTGTTTAAAAGTCTTAGGACTGTTGAAACACCCTTTGGCATACTTTTGTCCAGAATCTTGTTTCCCGTACCCCTACCAAAAAAACGGTTCAAAAACAAACCGGAAAGAATCTGGAATTTCAATTCGTCATATGGGCCCCTAAGCAAACCGGATTTCTAGAAACCGTTAAATGAACCGGAAATAACCAGTCCGGAAACCCAACCATAATTGGTCGAAGCGGAAGCTGAACCGTATCTGGCCGATCCGGAGATCTTCACCGGAGTGGGTCTAACCGTATACTAAACCACTATCAAGCAACACTGGAAAATAATAGAAATAGTTTAATAGAGTGACATACCTACCCTTACAAAAATGTTATATCTGGACTTATATTAAAAAATACATATATGAATACATAAGGAATGGGGCAGATATGCACAATAAGGCCATATCTGGATGGATAAAGTCATATCTGCACAATTCCTTATATACCCATATCTGCCCAATTCCTTATATACCCATATCTGCCCAATTCCTTATATACCATATATAGACTGCTTTATATGATACCATGTTTGGGCCTGTCAAATAGGGTACCCACCCCACATAAAGCAATTTTCATGCGATGCTCCTACTAGCATCACATGAAAATTATTGCCATGGGGCGGGTACTATACTTTCCAGGTCCAGACTTGGCATCGTATAATGCATTTTTACGAATATCCACAAACTATACAATTTACAGCTATCCCACGCTGCCAAACGTGTATTTACGTAGATATATCTACAGAAGAGGGCACAGACCAATCTTTATTGGCCTGGTTCGGAATATGTCATTCCGACAATTATGTTTGCTACAAAGATAGAATGCAGGCAATCATTAGTTAGAAAACATTTTAACATATCATTCGACGTCGGAAAGTCGCAGCCCTTTGGTGGGATTGGTTGTCGAGGGAGCAGACAGGGAATATGGTTTGGAAAAAAACGTTTTATACAAAAAAACGCCAAAACTCAAAACTAGCACTTCCCAAATTAAAAAAAAAATGATAAGAAACAAAACTGTAATATCACACGGACAACCATTAAAATTAAAAATGTAACAGCACACGAACACCTATAAAATAAAACAAACGGGGGGCCACAATTAAGCTGTAAACTACACGATAGTTCCAGAGTCGTTGATTCTCACTCACAGAGTCACAGTCCTGATTCACCACTCTGGTCGAGCACAGCAGTTTTGACATGGGCTTGCTTGCTAGCCTCGTCGTTGAAGTCCTTCCTTGCACCGTGCGATGTTCAAAGTCCCGCAGTCGCTCCTCGCTAGCCTTGTTTTTCCGTTCGGTCCCCAAATCATCCCTTCTGACCACGTATGTTGCACACACACACACACACACCATTGTTCATCAGAGGCAATACAAGATGAAAAGGTCATTACTGTTCCTTGAACACGACGAGGTCACGTCTGTTTCCCAGACTAGAAAATGAAGAGGGCATCATATCTTTAACTAAACCCTCAAAAAAGAAAAACAAATTACCACATAAGTCACAAAAACAAAAACACGAAGGACTAAATCACGAGAAAAAAATGAAATAATGAACACACAAGTAAAAAGAATAAAGACACGAAGGACTACACAGACAGCAACATTTGGTCAATTAACAATAATGTTTAATTCTGGTCAAAAATATTCCCGCTGCGCTAAAGATCACCAATATGGTCTGTAAACTAGGCGATCTTGAGCAATGCAGGAATATTTGTGATCATAATCAAATGTCATTGCGAACTCAAAAAGCGTGGCTGCCTGCGTAAGTCTTTCGTATTACTATTCTTCTGAATTCTGTGTTCATTATCGTGGCTGCTCAAGACCAGGCAGAACTTGGTGGTGCTTTTTCCATTCTGACCTTACGTCGGAAAGCTTCGTACTCATAAAAAAAGCACTAGGTTCTCTACATAATCCCACCCCTTCTCCTTGGAGATACCATCCGTGTATGCTGTAATTGGAAGAAAAAAGACAATAATCAGCACACATACACATTATTAACTACATTTTTTGTAATAATTTTTCTAAATAGGCCCCTGGCCCAGGACCAAAACAACACAAGACTTCCTTTTTGTGGGATGTATAGTTTTGGCCCAAAAGATTTGGCCCACATTTCGCTGATTATACCCTGTATAACCTTAAAGTGCACCATTACAATTTCGGCATACTTTACACCACCGTTGGGCCTCCCATGTGCATGACATTTAAAAGCCAAATCCGCAAACACTTCACAATAAGTTATGCTTATTAAGCCGTGAGCTTTATGTGGGGCCTTTAAGTTCAAAGCATCCAAAGTGCGCATCCGTCTGCATTCACAAAGTATACAAAAGAGGGGAGGATGCGGCCGGACAACTGCTTTCACTCCTTGCAGGATATAGCTCAAGGATTCTCTATATTTTGCTTATAGAGGGCATTTCACCACGGAGAACGTACAAAGACACGCTTGAAGGTTGCGCAGGCAGTCTAAAAAACCGATTACATCGCGTTTTTTTTTTGTTTCGCACCATGAAACGGTGTGTAATTATAATCATAGCATCAATGGGACTACACAACATTGCATTAATGTTCCCAATTGGGTGTGGTTTATATCACACAGCCACTGTGTGTACACAAGTCAACTAGCTCTACAGATACCGCTCAGCACACCACTGCTAGGCTGAATCAGATAAGTGTCACACTTGCCGAGCTTGAAGTACAGTCGTGATCTATACAAAGGTGAACAAGCAATCATCGACTGCCCAGTACTGGGAGCATTATGCAGCAGCTGACTTGCTCTCCTTTTCAAATGCCTTGCCAAACAAGTGTGGTAAGTCGTCTGATAAGGAGAGAACGTCACCACGGACAGCACTGAGCAGTTGATACTCACCTGTTTACCTTCATATGGATCAAGTCTCTACCTGGCCGAAGTAGCCAGTGTGTGCGCAGCACAAACGGCTGTATTGAAATCTCAAAAGGATGAAAGTTCAGAGCAGGCTTGGTAAGGTTTCACATTGCAAGTATGCCCATGCAAATTTAACTTTCTAAAACATAAAAATGTGTTTCAAATTGTCACCAGGACAAGCTGCTCTTACACAGCTGTATATATAAGGCAGCTTACCATCAACAACCTTTGCAGACTGCCATGGACCTATCCTCGGCCTAGTCGATGCTAGCTTCTGTTCGGCGAGGGCTGCACTGAGTAGAAAGGTGAAAAATGTACTGTAGATTATGTAAAACAAACAAACAAAAGCAATACTAGCATGCACAACTCGCTAGAGGCACTGACAAATAAAAATCAGAGGTTGGGTCAATTATGTTAACGCAATATACTTCAAACGCGTACCATGAGTGCTGACAAGATATTTGCTGCCTTCAATCTCGATAAGCTTGTAAATTTACATGCCAAATAACAAATAACTTAAAAGCTGAAATATATTTCGATGGAACTTCAAAAACCGAAGACTAGCTCTGCAAATATGGTACTATCTAGTACACCAGAGATGAGTAGAATCGGATTACAGCGTCCCCCTTACAAAGACTGAAGCAAAACAAGTATAGAATATGCCGCGCCACTACAACCGAAACGATGGTATTGTGATCTCTTGGAGATCAGAGTTCGGAACAAGTGTGACAGGGTTTGGCACGACAAGTATGCTAATGTCATTTTTCATTTTTTGTATATTTACGGTGACAGTGCAGGGAAACAATCACACACCAGATACTCAGAAAAACAAGCACACGCGCTGAACTTATAACTCTTGTGTATTCGACTACTTCATTCACTTCAACGTCTGGATTGACTTTCCAGAACGTGATAAGCAGAAGAAATAGCACAAAATACAAGAAAAAAAAGCGAAAGGCAAAACAAAAGAAAAGGAAAAGACAAAAGAAAAAAGCAAACCCTTACATTGTGACGGCTTGAAGCTGAGCTAGTTTGTTCATGCTTGTTAAAGTTTGTTCGTCTCTGTGTGTGTGTCCTTAAAACGTTCAGCTGGCACTTTAACAAACCCTTACAATTCATCCCTCTCCCTCACCGCTATCGTTTAGATAGAAAATGAAGCTCTTTGGTCGACAGCACTATAGAAGGATTACTTACAGACTTGTCCTTCAGATGCCCTATTCTTTGCGGTTTCATTATTTTTCTTGTCAGTGGGTCTCCAATCCTCCCTATTACGGAACAATTTTCAAAATGTGCTACGCAACTACAATCCTGACAGTAGATTCTTAGATGTCCAGCGACGACTCGGTGAGTATTATAAAAATGCTCCCTGAAACGATCATTCAAACACCCAGGCAGCACAAGATATTGTGCCAACATTGGTCTCAGCATGGCTAAGGTGGCCCCATATGGGCCCAGCTTGACCAGTCTAGAGCCAGCATTCATGATGCTGGCTCTAAACTGGCTACATGACGGCAACATTTGCCGTTTTGCCAGCGTCCAACCAATATTGCCGGCATCCCGGCTACATGACGGCAACATTGGCCGTTCTTGCCAGCTTCCAAAAGATATGCTGCATCCCGGCTACATGACGGCAACACTAGCCGTTTCTGCCAGCTTACAAAAGATATTGCTGCATCCCGGCTACATGACGGCAACACTAGCCGTTTCTGCCAGCTTCCAAAAGATATTGCTGCATCCCGGCTACATGACGGCAACACTAGCCGTTTCTGCCAGCTTACAAAAGATATTGCTGCATCCCGGCTACATGACGGCAACACTAGCCGTTTCTGCCAGCTTACAAAAGATATTGCTGCATCCCGGCTACATGACGGCAACACTAGCCGTTTCTGCCAGCTACAAAGATATTGCTGCATCCCGGCTACATGACGGCAACACTAGCCGTTTCTGCCAGCTTCCAAAAGATATTGCTGCATCCCGCTACATGACGGCAACACTAGCCGTTTCTGCAGCTTACAAAAGATATTGCTGCATCCCGGCTACATGACGGCAAACACTAGCCGTTTTTCTGCCAGCTTACAAAAGTATTGCTGCATCCCGGCTACATGACGGCAACACTAGACGTTTCTGCCAGCTTCGCAAAGATATTGCTGCATCCCGGCTACATGACGGCAACTATGGCCGTTTTCTGCCAGCTTCCAAAAGATATTGCGCATCCCGGCTACATGGACGGCAACATTGGCCGTTTCGGCAGCTTCCAGAAGATGTTGCTGTCAAGCCGGCTACATGACGGCAACATTTGCCGCTTCTGCCAGCTTCTAAACGATATTGCTGAAATATATGAAGTTCTATCCTGGTATATGTAATGGGTATATCGGGCTCTGTTTTGCAACTACCGATTGATGGCACTGCACCAGCCAAATCGCGGCAACATCGCCGGGGTGGTTCTATATGTTCTAGGAATATTTAGACACAGAAGCATTTTTGCCTATAAAACCTTAACCCTCAGACTTGAAAACCTTAATTGATTGATGTTTCTTTCATCTTAGAGCGCAGCTCTTAGGCGCCCGTTTCCGGCTTGAGCGGCGTCGCCGTCGGCGTAACAGTGAAGCGTCGGCGTAACGCTTTTTCGTGACGCGCCACAAAAAAGCGTTTCGTGACTTTCGTGACGCGTCGGCGTCGCGAAAGTGATCACGAAACGCTTTCGTGACGTCTCGGCGTCGCGAAACGCTTGATCTTTCGTGACGCCTCGGTGTCGCGTAACGCTTTTTCGTGACGCGTCGGCGTCGCGTACCACTTTTTCGTGTCGCGTCGCGTAACGCGTACGTAACGCTTGTTTGTGACGCGTCGGCGTCGCGAAAGTCACGAAACGCTTTTGTGACGTCTCGGCGTCGCGAAACGCTTGCGCTTTCGTGACGCCTCGGCGTCGCGTAACGCTTTTTCGTGACGCGTCGGCGTAACGCTTTTTCGTGACGCGTCGGTGTCGCGTAACACTTTTTCGTGACGCGTCTGCGTAACGCTTGTTTGTGACGCCTCGGCGTCGTGTAACGCGTCGGCGTAACGCTTTTTCGTGACGCGACACGAAAAAGCGTTTTGGGACTTTCGTGACGCGTCGGCGTCGCGAAAGTCACGAAACGCTTTCGTGACGTCTTGGCGTCGCGAAACGCTTGCGCTTTCGTGACGCCTCGGCTTCGCGTAACGCTTTTTCGTGACGCGTAGGCGTCGCGTAACACTTTTTCGTGACGCGTCGCGTAACGCGTCTGCGTAACGCTTGTTTGTGACGCCTCAGCGTCGTGTAACGCGTTGGCGTAACGCTTTTTCGTGACGCCTCGGCTTCGCGTAACGCTTTTTCGTGACGCGTCGGCGTCGCGTAACACTTTTTCGTGACGCGTCGCGTAACGCGTCTGCGTAACGCTTGTTTGTGACGCCTCAGCGTCGTGTAACGCGTTGGCGTAACGCTTTTTCGTGATGCCTCGGCGTCGCGTAACGAAAAAGCGTTACGCGGACCGTAACAGTACCCGTAACGGGTCGGCGTGACGCGTCGCCGTCGGCGTAACCGCGCAGTGCATTATGGGAAACGTGCCATAATGCACCGCGGTGACGCGCGCGTTGGATTATGGGACGTCTCCCATAATGCACCAAGCGGGAGGGAGGAGGACGAGAAGGGGGAGGAGGATGGAGGAGGAGGAGGGACGGGGAGAAGAAAGAGGCAGGAGGAAGAGGGCTCCCCCCTGAAAGCTCCCCCCCCCCCCGCCTCCCCTCTACCTACGTCACTGGTGTATTGTCGGCTGTACGGGATCTTGAAAATCTCAAAACAACCTGCTTTTACTGAGCCGCGCACCACGACCAAAGTTTCAGAGCAAAAAAAAAAAAAAAAATAAAAAATAAAAACTTAAAACTAATATCCAATGATTAATTAAGCAATTGCATGTCCTCAAAAAAAATGTATATATATATATATATATATCAACTTAAATTAAAATGTCGAACACCCTGTTTTTTTGTTTTTTTTTTGGCACATAAGTCGATGTAGATTTCAATCAGCAAACAAAGGTTATCATGGAACGGATAACAGGAGAAGAAGCTGGGACATAATGGCCGTGTTCCAAAATTTACTCGATCTTACTCTAGGGTAAAGGTTTTGTACCTTGGCATTCTAAAACCTACCCTCGTCCAGCGTTTTTCAATCTGTGTTGTCACGTGACACGACCCGCCGGAGTAACTCAGATCCATTTGGGTAAGATTTGGAACACGGCCTATGTCTGCTCGCCCCAAATATTTACTTCAAACTGCGTAGACAACACGATAACTCCAGCAATTACCGATAGTAGTGACTCCGGCCACTGAAATCGAAACCGAAACTATATGTACGGTGGAAAAGCGCCAAAAAATACACGAACAGAGAGAAAGACAGCAGGACAGGGCGTACTCTCAACTAAAGTTTATTTGAGAAGTACGGCTGGCATACTAATCGTCACTCAACTGAGACCAGCCCCCGTTTAAAAACTCATATTTATGGCTAGTCGTATTTCAATCCGTTTCTTCGTTCCAATCCAAAGCCACAAGCAGCTTCCGGATTCTTGTCCGCCCGTGCAGACAAAGGCCTGTCTCAACGTGCGGTGCGTGGGTGAAGTCCTATTTCAGGTAAGTTTTGCCAATTTCATATTCATAACACATTCCCGAAGAGTATCTACATACGCTGGATGATCTTCCGAACACCGTAGCCCACGTTTCCACCGTAATTCGGATGATATTTAACTTTTTTCGACGCTTGAGCGGTCTCCGCGATTTCGTGTCGCGTCGCAGTTCTGAGGAATGCTGGCTTCCTTTCGGCAAACGATCGCTATCGCTTGTGGAGGCTGTTCGTTGAAACCTTGCGTAAATGCTAACCGCTATCTTGAGAATCCCGTGAATGTTCTGCGATACCGGAGCACTACAGAGACGCTGACCAGATTGTTTCGAAAGTTCGCGTTGCTATCGGCGAGTCCTTTGGAAACGCTGTAAGTGCCGGTCGCGCTGAACTGATCTGTGCTGTCAAACGCTTGGATACGGATCTTAGAACAAACGCCTTGAATGTGTTCGGGACGGCGACACGCGTGAAGAATTAGATGGTTTTTTACTTTGACGTGTCGTCTCGTCCTTTCTCACTCTACCGACAGCGTATCTCTCGGTCAGCGTACACTGGCTTTTTGCCCCGCGTCCAGCGGGATGGCGCGGTTCGGGTGCTGGCGTTTGGCGGGTTGCGGCGGGTTCATTGAACACGCTCCTATCTGGGCGTCGTAGCGCTCGCGTACGGCGTTTGCTCCGCGCCGGCCTGCCGTGCGTGTCGTGGGTGTTGAGGCGCGCGGGCCTAGAGTTGCCCAAGTGTTGACAGTACCCTGCTAAGCTCGTCGTTTCCGTTGTTTTCTCCCTTACGTGCCCCTGCATATATGTCTAGCCTTGCGAGCCACCCAGAGTACTACTACTGTCGCTAATAAAGATTATTATTGTTTGCCTTAGTGGCGTTTTAATTTACCCCGGTCATATTCGTGACTTCTAGAACCCGGGGGTGCACACGTAGTTTACATGGCTGAGGAAAGGGGTTAAATGATTTGATTAAAATGCTCTGATCTGGTATAGAATGTGTAGTGGTACGAAGGTTGGAGTGGAAAATCGCACACCTGGCAGGTGCTCTCACTTGTAGGGGTGTCGCGAACTTTTGTCGAACCGGATTTTTAGGTCGAACTTTCGGGGTTCGACTGGGTCGAACCGGTTCGACGAACCTTCGAACTTTTCACCAGATTCGACCGGTTCGACTTTGTAGACAGTGTGGCCAGACCTTGATACAAGCATGTCTAGGTTTGGAGAATTTTTCTTTTATGCAAAGGGTTATTTTATTTTATGAACAGTTGCAATTAAAGAAAACCAATTATAAACACTGAAGAAGATAATAACTTAATTTTTTGTACTGTATTAACTGAAATAACCAATCAGCACTGCCCTTCATTCATCCCTTAGCCATTACCATCCAATCCGAAGCCAACTGGCCAGCCTGTCGCGCATGCGCACACGAGTCGAACCTCATTATAAAGTTCGTCGAACTTTCCACTAAAAGTTCGAAAAAGTCGAACCTGGTCGAACTCGAACCTCGGCCGGTTCGCGACACCCCTACTCACTTGTATAGTGGAGAGGTTGCAATGGAAACTCGCGCACCTGCCAGGCGCTCTCGCTTGTACAGTGGAGACACATTCAAATCAAGGAGATCCAGCTTTGAATGTGAAGGCTCCCTACTTCAACTTTTAAATACTTGAGGTTCTGTTAAAGTTGAAGGGAGTCTCTTAAAACTTTTTTGGAACCATGTCCAAGATCCCAATGCTGGGTACGATTTTAGTCTAAAGGCTAGGACTGAGTCCCACAAAACCAGTCTTTAAGCCTCTTGTGACAGCTTATGACCGTGCTGCGCAGCAGCAATGTTAGTCGTAAGCAACTTAAAACCCTGTTTTGTTCCACTTGGTCATAGTCAGTTGCAACAGTGTGAACCAGCTTTAACACCTCTTAGGTCCATGTGATCAACAGTAGCTTCAGGATAAACTTGCGCATTGTACTAACTTAGAATATATTGACCACATCTCCGGTGTTGATTTTTGATTTGTATCCCAGCACTACAGAACGCGTCAAAAGGCTTGTTGATTGCTGTGCATGTGCCTATCAAGCGAGCTGTGCTATTTCTAGATGGTGTTTAATTTGTTTTAAAGTTCCCGGGATTTTTTAAGGTACCAGTAGGTATCTAAGCTCCACAAGCACACTGTTCTTAATACAATTACTTCATGCAGAACTTCATTTGTCTTATTTGGTTGAGTTTAATGGTGGTGTCATCATGGTCTTTGCACTGTCGACGACAAGAGAAGCGTCATGTTGCACTTGTTCTTTTGTTGATCTGTGAAGCAAGTTCTGGTTTCTTTTTTGTTCCAGAATGTCAGTCGGAGTCTTATTCATGATGTTGCAGGAAGTCTGTATGATGACGAAAAAACTGCAGGTGACTAGAAGCTGCCGATGAGCTGCCAGTCCGAATAGCAGCTATCAACTCGGCAAGGGCCTGCAGGCGGATCAGCCCCACCCGTGTCTCTACTGCCATTCGAGACGGGATGCTTTGTAAAAGGTGAAACAGGGCCCATGCACTGCTTTAGCAGGGCCCTGCTGGATTTATCTGACACTTTGTTTTTCTAAACAAACACCTTTACACACTGTAAAATACCGAACAGGCGCCCACTCTAATTAAATTGGAGATAGTCATGGAGAGCCGGGGGATGGGCACTTGGTAGGTAGGATAGCGAAGGTGTCCATGGTCAGGTGGTCCCTTGCTTGGTCTGACCACGGAATTATGAATAGCTGCCGTTTGTGCAGCTAGTTAATTGCGCAAACACAAAAAAACGAAGCGTCAAATTTTTTTTCTTTTTTACAACGAAGCATTTTAAGAAGTGCTCGATTAGCATTGGCTTGTCTTTGTTACTAAAGCCTTCAATTTACTCTTTGGAGTTAGAACAAAAGAGCAATTCATATTTTCTTGGGCACAACTTTTTGTGGCAATGAAAAGAAAGCTAGGGAGGGGGAACAAAAGAGCAACCCGTCTTGGGCACAACTTTCTGTGGCAATAAAAAGAAAGCTAGGGAAGGCAGGCAGTGCTAATGGCTCTGTGTTAGCGCACCACATAGTTCTGAACTTCTTTTGGTCTCGGTTTCAGGTTTGGCGTGTCAACCACGCAGTTGCTAGAGTGCATGTTTTTTGTACAAGGATTGCAGTTGAGGGAGTTGAATTGGGATTGCCGAGCATGCAGGCACATTCACATCTCTTTATTTTCGGGTTACGCTGCAGCACCTGAAGGCATTATTGCAGGGGGGGGGGGGGAGTATATAGTCAGTCGTGAAGATAGAAATACACCCGTGCATATGTACCAAAAAAGCAAGAAATGCAAGCACACAGGTAAACACACTCATAAACAAAAGCAAACCCAGAATAAGATAAAAGCCACATTGGTCGCTCGCATTCTAGGTACCTGCCAACATTTCATGTTTTCGAACGTTAGCCTACACTTGACTGAAGCACTCGGACAGACTTACAAGGTAATTTCACCATTGTCAATCTCCTAGAATTTTAGTTGTCTTGCAACTGGCGCAGAGGGGCAGCGTCGATTCAGGAAATGCTGCAAATTTCATCATCGTAGGACAGCGCCGGAAAAATAGACAGGGACAAGAAGTTGACGTAAACAATGGCGAACTCGCAACAACCTTTATGAAAAAACAATCTCTTATATAGCGTGAAAAATGTCAAGAATTACTACAACCGGTTGTAGCCCTCTATCAAGAAATTCTTATTCTTTTGCTGCTAAGGTTATGATGTGTCACTTGTACAATTCATGCTTTTGGCTTTAATCTCAAACGCCTTGTGTAGCTCTCTAGATACTTTATCTGGGT
>JABSTQ010007596.1:0-54772 GCA_013358835.2 Ixodes persulcatus
TTTCCGCTCCATGAACATATTATGCTTTCGCATTAAAAAGGCACATCCAGTCAGGAGTGTGCCTTTTTGTGTGGTATAGTCGCACAGCTGGCCACCACTTCGAAAATCACAACTGAAGTATGAGGGGGCACTAGTGATCAACAAATCAGGTTCACGCCATTCATAGGTGAAGGATCCATTTGCCGTTGATCGCAGTCCTGCACCTCGTTAGCTCTAACCAGCAGGATGGACAGCTCGGCAGACTCGTCGGCTGAATCCTCCGTGTGTAGTTTAGCGTTGTCCTTATGCTGCTTCAAGTAGGAATCCATGCGAACAGTGCGCAAAACACACCACGCTTCTAACTTCATTGCTGGTCGCGGCAAAATAGCCAAGTGACGTGCGGTCATGTTTGCCCTGAGAAGTTTGTAAGACACTTTGGATGATGTCGTAATATTCTGTTGTAAGTCACACAAAAGTTGCGACAATTCTGTTTCATTAATACGGATTTCTTCTCGGGTTTTGTCATACGCAATTTTTTATCGTAAGTTTGCTTTTTGAATTCGGCCTCTGATGTCTCGATCCTCCCAATAATTCAAACTTCGTGTATTGCATCGATTGTGAAAGCTGCAGTTGACACACACCCATTCGGAGCATTGCTTTATGATCCGCATAGAACCCTATACCATTTCCTTCCTGTCGTTTGTGATTAAAAATACTTCAAGATAGTAAACAAACACAAAAAAATACACAGAGACAAGAAGTGGACATAAAACACTGGCACCAGTGTTTACCACCACTTATAGTTCATGTGTTTTTTTGCGGCGCTTGTCTACGGTCATGAACCAACTGGCCCGAATTGCTGTATTAATTCTTCGAGATGCTTATAAGTCATAGCTTCTCTATGTTCAAATTTGGTAAACTTCATAAGCGACAACATCTGCTCGCTTATCTTTGGTAGACCTTGTCAAAAGCCAAAATAAAAGACTGCAATGCGGCGGCAAAAACAGTGAGAGATTGATTCTCGCAGACTCGGGGGCAAAATATACTTTTTGCGCCATGGTGCCCGTGACAATGTTATTAGTTCCACTCATTAAACTATCAAGGTAGTGTTTAAATTAAGTGCCTGGGTGAGCAAAAATGGAGGAATTTTAAATGTGACTTTCCGCATTTAAGGCTGGTTCACACATACAGTGCAGCGCTAACTCAGCCCTGTTAAGGCAACGAGTCAGTGCTACTTCCATGGCTTGTATCGTGTGTTCTGAGTTGCCTCCTTTCATACAAAGGACCGATGTCCCGGTTTGTAATACTGATTCAGCGCTGAGGTACTGCTGCGCTGTGAACAGGATACCTTGCTCGGACATTGAAGTTTAGATGAGCAGATGAATGTGTAACTGTGCATCTTTTTTTTTTTATAGGTTACCAGATCCCGTGGACGCGAAGGCAGTACAAGGTCTCCCGTGGACACGAAGGCAGTACAAGGTCCGCCATGGACACGACGGCAGTGTACCATAGACTCGAATTTCACATTTTTTAATAAACCAGTTATTGCTCCTTCCCACGGTCTTATGCAGGCATTTTCTAAACCCTGCATGCGTATATAGGCATATATATTAGTGACACTTGCACTCACTTTCCCCTTGCCTCAAAACAGAGGTTACATCCGGACAACATGTCATACAACCTATTGCCGTCTTCCCTCTTAGAGCTCTCTATCTAGAAACCCATGCTAGGAGTATAATTTCTAATACATTTCATTTGAAAGTCTAGTTACACTGCTTTGAGTCTGTTGAAAATCAAATGTTTTTTTTTTCTACTGCGTTGCTATTGATGTTTTGATGGGCCATCTCATTAGGAATATTCCGACTCGTCGGAATACACCTAATGAGATGGCACGTCAAAACCTCAATTATAACGCAGTAGAAAAAAAAAACATTTGATTTTCAACATAGACTCAAATCAGTGTATCTAGACTTTCAAATGAAATGTATTAGAAATTCTTATGAGGTGGCACGGCAAAACCTTAATTGAAACGTGGTGTCCAATAGTTTTCGTAAACTCCTTAGGGACTCGTTACAAAAAATCAATTGTTTTTCAAAACAGACTCCAAACGGTGTCAATAGACTTTCAAATTATATTCATATGAAATATATTTGAAACTTTATGCGGTAGCACTTCGAAACTTCAATTGGAACGCGGTGGCCAATAGTTTTCGTAAACTCCTTACGGATTCGTTACAAAACTCATTTTCATTTCTATTGGGACTCGAAAAGATACGATGAGTAGACTCCGTAAACTTTCAAATGAAATTCATTCAAACTTTTTGTAAGCCGAACTCATCAGCCGAACTCCAAGGCAGTAAGCCTAGTTCTGGCACTTGTTTGGCAACTTTGGCCCGTAGCTGCCAGGTGACAGCCGAACTATCGGGAAGCGAAGCCTAACTTTGGCACTTGTTTGGCGACTTGGGCCTGTAGCTGCCAGATGACAGCCGAACTATCGGGAAGCGAAGCCTAACTTTGGCACTTGTTTGGCGACTTGGGCCCGTAGCTGCCAGAAGACAGCCGAACTATCGGGAAGCGAAGCCTAACTTTGGCACTTGTTTGGCGACTTTGGCCCGTAGCTGCCAGATGACAGCCGAACTATCGGGAAGCGAAGCCTAACTTTGGCACTTGTTTGGCGACTTTGGCCCGTAGCTGCCAGATGACAGCCGAACTATTGGAAAGCGAAGCCTAACTTTGGCACTTGTTTGGCGACTTTGGCCTGTATCTGACAGATGACAGCCGAACTATCGGGAAGCGAAGCCTAACTTTGGCACTTGTTTGGCGACTTTGGCCCGTAGCTGCCAGATGACAGCCGAACTATTGGGAAGCGAAGCCTAACTTTGGCACTTGTTTGGCGACTTTGGCCCGTAGCTGCCAGATGACAGCCGAACTATCGGGAAGCGAAGCCTAACTTTGGCACTTGTTTGGCGACTTGGGCCCGTAGCTGCCAGATGACAGCCGAACTATCGGGAAGCGAAGCTTAACTTTGGCACTCGTTTGGCGACTTTGGCCCAAAGATGCCAGATGTCAACCGAACTACAAGGTAGTAAGCCTAACTCTGGCACATCTGTGGCGATTTTGGCCCGAAGGTGCCAGATGACAGCCGAACTATCAAAACGTAAAGCCTAACATTGGCATTAGTTTGGCGATTTTGGCCCAAAAATGCCAAATATCTGCCGAACTACCGGGCAGTAAGCCTAATTCTGGCATTTGTTAGGTGATTTAGGCCCAAAGATGCCAGATGACAGCCGAACTACCAGGCAGTGGAGCCTAAGTTTGGCATTTGTTTGGCGAATTAGGGCCAAAATACCCAGACTGTTGCCAAGGGAGGTCAGGTTTGGCTCTTCTTTGGCTTCTTCGGGCTTTTCAATGCCCTAAACTCCCAGACAAAAGCCAAGTTTTGGCCCAGACCTCGGTGCTACCTGGGGCTGTTGGAGCAATATTTGACGGTCTGGCTTTTCCCGTATAGTCTGAACTACGTTGCAATCTTACGCAGAGAAGAAAAACCAATACTTATTTACTATTTATCTTGACGTATTTGTAGACTGAGAAGGAAGCTCCCCGAAAAACCGAAATTATTTCTTCATCTAGTAAATGAAACTGAACAAATGAATAAACCTAGGTTCCATAAAAAATGACAATGATTCCAAATAGATATATAGCTTAGAAGTTCAGAAAAAACGTTTCAAGATCCTTTTAAGAAAGGGACCTGAACCATGGCAGCATAAAATACAGAAGATTTGGGTAAATCGAATCGCTATGACCGCCTTCGTGATCGATAGTCCTTATCAAAAAACACAACGCACATTTTTGCAAGTATGTAGTAACTTCAGTGTGCATTAGTGAATATGGGTCACATGTTTCAAGTGCTGAATTTGCTGGTTTTGTAGCTAAGCCGGAGTTTTATCATCGAAAATCAACCCCAGCACATCCGCAGTGAAAGATAACGGCTGAAAGGGCTCTAAAGACTCCAATAGGAATTTAAAAAAAACGCTCTAAAGTGGTTTACGATACGCACCTGAAATTCTTAAAATACCCCAACATTCCCCTCTAAAGGCTGGGAGTCAGCCCGGCTCAATTGATCATGACGAGGACAAGGACTGTCCCGGCGACTCAGACCTTGCTCCGGCAAGGATAAAGCAAGACTTTAAAAAAATCGACCTAATTCTACTATGACCGTTACACCCAAGCTTTACAACCCAGTGGTGAAAGAAGTAATCAGAGCCTAAATTTTTATAAAAGCAGGGGGCATAGAAAAAAGGCATTGTTATTAAGCAGATCAGTGAAAAGTCCTACGATGTGGAACTGAACGGATGCAAGTTAATACGAAACTAGGTACATATGAGACAAATGATACACTGCAGTGCACAGGAGGGCACTGAAATTAGTCCATGCCCTCGCGATCAAGCAGAAACAAGCTATGCATCTTCACATATCCCGTTCTGCTTTCAGAAGACAGCGCGCCAGGCACCCCGCCTCAGTCCCAGCAAACAGACAGCCGGCGGAAGACCAAAGACCAAAAGGAAATAGCCTCCTTCCAAAGTGTTCGAGAGACCATCTAGTCTATCGAAGTTTCAACCCAAGAAAAGTTGGATATCACAAGAGAGTCAACACGGCAGGCGCAACGCAAACCAGATAAGAGGCATCGACCTCCCTGAGCAATTGAGACAATAAACATCGAGTAAGTCACGCAACATAGCCGTTTAATTTCCCGACGTATCGTCATTTTAATATACATGTTTACGTAAACATGTACTGAACAAATGTTCAACATGAAATTATTTCGAAACACTGCGTGTTATTTGTGAAACGGCACTTATAACTCTATGGGAGTTTTAAAGTGTAGCTGCATGTTGATTGAAATTGATCGTAGCATCCTCGTAAACTCCGAGATCACGCAGCAGTATTGAGAGAGCGCTGTTTTTTATCATGTCGTCCGAGATCACGGATTACTTCAATTAATGACGCTATAATTGCATCTAAAACAAATTAAAACAACTAATATATTATTATTAACAGAAAACGAACAAATGTCCACTGTGAACTAATGCAGAAGAAGGTCTTTGAACACCACGCCAAAATGAAATCTGCATTATGTTTAAGATTAACCAAGCAAAAAAAAAAAAAAAAAAAAAACTACACTTTTCAGCAAATCAATGCAATATAGGGTGTTCGCACCACTTCCGGCCACCATTACAAGGTATACCTTATGTTTCGGTGGGTGTGCGATGACCCCAGTGTCATGCTTTTAAGTTGCCAATGCCCCCCGGTACGGACAAAATGTCACAAGTGAAGTCATTTCGCTTATTTCGAGACGAACGACGCCACCTAAGCCGCCGAGCCTGGGTGATCGCAGGACGACGGCAATGCAGACGATGCTTGACTACTTCGATGTTTTGCCGACAGATTGCGCAACGCGACAAGCGCGAGGATGCGGAGCCGGTGCCTCGACCGACCACTTCCGTACAATGATAGGCCATTACGCCAAGCACAAAATGCAATGTACACGATAAATCTGGGAGAGAAACCTTGATTACCAAAGCAAGCAAGTGAAAACAGAAGAAAATTGTGCATCAGAGAGACTTGCGTCGGGCTAAAGCGGCGACAGTAACAGTTACATGATCCATAACCGCAGAGTTCGATCACATATAGCTGATGCTTTACTTTGTTTTATATTGTGATCATATCAAAGTACACTACAAATGTCAAAACGATACGACATGGCTGACGGAGAACCACGGGTGTGTATGTTTTGGCACAACAGCCTTCTCTAAAATCAGGTTGTTTAGGAATAGCCTTCAATAAAAATATTTAAGAAGGCGATCGTAGAAAATGAATTTGAAAACTTTAGAGAGACTAACACAAGTTTTTGTTGGGCAAGTTGGTGCATGGTGCTAAGAGAACTTATATCCGCAAACATGGACAAACCCAAAGATGTATAGGGCCTTGATCATACTTTAAGACGTCAAGTGATTGGCCAAACTGTCATATTCAGTTTTATTAATCTTGCATGCATTGATTGCACACCGTCAAAAATGGCTTCACCCCGAAGGTGGCAAAGCTGCTAAGTAGCATGCATGATATACCTTGATTAACTCGTGAGTGTTGTGCGATAAATGCCTTATAAGGTTCAGTTATGTAAAGTGGTATTAACGCTAATGATTTGGCTGGAGTGCCGAACAGCGGGATGTTCGCTTTATGAATAAACATTATAACGTGTTCATTGTATCAGCAAGGTCGACGAAAATAAGCTCTATTTTTTTTCTATTATATTTCATGCACAATGTTATAAAACGCTTAATCCACGTATTCCGCGGGGCAATGCGGCACGAGGCCATTAAATTGTGTTTATTCCACGTGGATCGGATAAACATGACTCAGCGAACAGGAAGTCCTGTCAGAACAATTTCCCCAGTGAAACGACACACAGCTATTTGATTGTGCTTGCTATTTTTGTAAAACAACCATGTGGTAATGGCGTTTTGGACTGCAAGGTCGTCAATAAATGGTGCCACGCGAAAAGGGGTTAAACTGAGCCAGCTGGTTCAAAATCATCCACGTGTCCCAACTAGAAGAATACGCGTTAATTGTAGGCTATGAAACGTCCATTGCTATTGAACTAAAGTAAAGAAACCAGGATATGTGCGCCATCTTCTAAGGGTTAGGATAATAAGGGGTTATTTTTGAAGCCCTATCCAAAGAAAGACATAGAGGGCAATTCGTGGATGTGGTGCGATGTTCAGGATAAGTGTAGGGTAGTCAATTTGTTTTTGTCAGATAGAGTAAGAAGATACACCAAACAAGGAACAGGACTTGGCCATTATATTCATGTCGTAATTACAGCGTGCTGAATAACTTCATTTCGCCTTCCGCATGCTTGTTTTTTGTTTGAAACGAAGTGGCAGCAGTTGGTGAAGCGAGAACTAGCACTCATAATCTCACCCTTGGCTTCGGGAGTTGCGATCTAACACAAGTTATCGGATTGCTGAGCGAGTATTGAAACCTTCGTTTGATTCGTGGCATTGAAAAATAAACATAATTTTCTGAGAATGAATTATACAAACCCGATGTTGTTGGGTGGTTTCATTTGAAATTGAGCACGCTTGTCAGAATGCGTCTTTCGATATTTTTTTCAAATATATGCGATTGCCCAATTTCTGGAAAAAACAAAAACGATTTTCAAAATTTTTTAAAGAAATATTTCGTTTCACGAGAAAAATTTGAGTGGAGCAGGGTGAAAATCTGTTTTTTACTCCGTGATTTTTCTACCCAGTTCTGTACGCTGGTATAAATACGGAAAGCATACAAAACTCACAGTAATTTTTTTTTATCTTGTATATTATTTCGTCTATTTTTTAGTTCAAAGGACAATACTTTTCTCTTTTTGTTAATTGAGGCAAAAAAGGACAAACATCGTTACTTTGACAATCCGGCGACATCTTCAGAGCCTTGTAACTCACGAGTTATTATATTTGTCGCTTACCAAATATTATGCGCGTGTAGCCCTTACATAGGCTATCGACGGGCATAAGTTTAGTTAATTTTATATTCAATGAATGTTTCATATAAAATTTGAAATTTCGCCGAAAATGAAATAAACCGATATTTCGAACCCACTTTAACGAAAAAGGCCATTTTTTATTTCGTTCATTTCTTTTATTATTGCTGCTGATCATACGAACTTTCAATTGGCTTGTTGCGGTTTCCCCCTTTTATTGTTGCATCTTCTCTAGTGGTGACCGAAATCGCTCCCACGTCTCAGAACGACCAAACGCAGTTTCCGCAGGTCGGCTTCGCTGGAAAGACTATACTGCTTATTTGTATGTTCAAATGCAGCGGGTAAATTCCTTTTGATTGAGAACACTCGTGCTTGGCTACATATTGTATTTTCTTAATTTTTTAATGATGGCAACTGACATTCCTTAGTCTGATATTTGGCGGTGCAGCGGATGTTTCATTATCCGATGTCTAAAGCTAGGGCACAAAAGGCGGAGAAAACGGAACGAGCTCTTCATGTAGCCAGACCGGGGTCATATATTTGTTTTTGCTATACACAGCTTGTAAGGCACGTACAGCACGCCCGGCCCTTCGGGCTATAGGCCCATCTCATCTTACACGGTAAAAACATCCACCGAGGCAATGTTCGGCGGACGAAGAGCCACACCCCTCGATCTCATGATACTATCGCCTATGAAGGAAGATCGAGAGATTCACAGATCGGGAGTAATGGCAGTTTATTCGGTCGGACAACTCGTCTACGTGAGGAATTTCAGCGGAAGTCGGGCCTTCCATGTAAAACTTGTGGGATTTCCCTTGCTGCTACCCGTCTCGAGGAATGACAGAGCACACCAGTTCAACAACACGTAAACATTTAATGACCGCTATCGCCTGCGGCGCGATCCCAACAGCCCCCGCGCATACGCTGCGACGGCCCTTTATCAGCGGCGGAGCGCCGCTCGCGTGGCCAGTTGCCCTTGGCCCCCTCGTGGTCAAGATGACCACTCATGATCGTCGTAGGGGCAACCTGGGCCAACCGCTTGGAATCCCCAGGTTGCCCACATATCTCCCCCCTCCCAAAAACGAAAACAGAGGACGTCTTAGATGGTCTTGGGGGGCCTTCCTTCTGGGTCAGCCAGGGTCTTCTCAGATGGGCGAGCACGGGTCCGACGTCAGTACTTCCGGACATTACCGATGCGGCTGTGTGTGTGCGTGTGTGTGTGTGTCTGTGGGGGGGGGGGGGGTCTGATGATGGGAGCTGCGTCGCCGCTCTCTGGCACGAGGAACTAGAAATTAAAAACAACATGAGGCCATGGCGCGGTAGGAATAAGTGGCCGCGCACACGAAAGATGCCTGCCCCACTGTGCATACGGGAGGGCGGCTACTTTCTCTTCTCCCCCTCCAAAAACCGAAGAGGGAATGAACATAATGCACTTAGAGCTCGCGCTAGTCCTGGTCATCTTCACCGCCGTCTCAAGTTGTACCGCGGCAGAGACGGTGTTGAATCTTCCGAGAGGTGGTCCGCATATTCGCCATCTGGAACCTGCGACACATCTACCTCCTCGGGTTCATAGAAAGCTTTTAGGTCGGCGACATGAATAGACCCGCACACTTCACCAGATTCGCAATGCACCAGCTCATAAGACAGGTTGGAGAGCTTCCTACTAACACGGTAGGGGCCATCCCACCTCTTTTCTAAAGAGGCCGTGAAGCCTCTAGCAGCATCACTCAGCGAATGAGTTCGCCTCAGTACCAGATCTCCCACCTTGAACTGCAGATTTCGCCTCCCCTTGTTGTACTGGTTTGCCTGCTGCAGTCTCGAGACGTCGAGGCTCTCTCGAGCTTCACGCAGGTTCTCCGTGAAACGCTTCCGGAGATCTTCTGCGAACTGCGTGGTAGTGCGCTGCATGCTTGCAGGATCTGTGCAAAGAAGCCCGCTTCCAAGGGGAAACACGAGCTCTTTCCCCAAGTTAAGTTGAGCCGGAGTAAAACCCGTGGACCGGTTGATTGTTGTGCGGGTAGCGAATGCCATTTCCGCCAATTTCGCGTCCCAGTCTTTGTGTCGCTCTGTATGCGCTACAAGCATCTGCTTCAGGTTACGGTTCACTCTTTCCGTGATATTCGCCTGTGGATGGTAATGGCGAAGTCCGTTTGTGCCGTATGCCTAGCGCCTTACACGCATCCACGAACACCTTGCTAACAAAATAAGAAGCGTTGTCTGTCATAAGCGTTGCGGCAAAGCCAAAGCGCGCGAACGTCTCGAGAAGACAGTCCCAGATTTTCCTAGAGTCTAGTTTGCGTAAAGGAAACATTTCGACCCACTTCGTGAAATGGTCGGTCACTACTAGCAAATACTGATTGCCGCGTGGACTACGGGGAAAGGGACCGAAAACGTCGCAGGCAACACACTCCCAGGGGTACTTGCTTTCGACCGACTGCATTAAACCTGGTGGTTGGCCACCTCGGGGTTTCGCCTTCTGACAAACCGGGCAGCTACGTGTGTACCTCATTACATTCTGCCTCATACCTGGCCACGTTGCAATTTGGGACAACTTTTCGTAAGTTTTGCTCCCACTGCTGTGGCCTGCCAAGGCGGGATCATGCATATATCTTATAAATTAATTACGCAGTTTACGTGGTATTACAGTCCGGAATGGCGGGCCGCTGAACCCATCGTCCGCCTGGTGGATGTGTCGCAGCAGGATGCCGTCGCTGCTGAGCAGGTATGAGTGCAAGTCTCCGGGATTCCCAGCGTCGGCTGAGTTTTCTTCTGCCAGCTGGTGCATCAACTTCTGACAAAGTTCATCGGACAGCTGGGCAGCCCGGAGCTCCTCTCTGCTCACCAGGGTTCCTCACCGCGAATCTGGTGTGATGGGCAGACCGGCGGAATGCTTTACCTCGGCAACTTAATCTGACACGCTGCTTCTGATTTTGTAGGGAGACATCGTCGGTTCTTCGGAGCAAGCCGTGCTGTACGGATTTTCGGCTGGGACGTTTTCGGCCAGTGCATCGCTGCCGTGTCATCCTGTCGTCGCCGCACGCGCTCAGTACTACTACTACGAATTAGTGATTGATATGCTTGTTATCAGTCGACCAAAGGACCGGCAGCGGCGTCAAGCGTCCAGTACAGTGCTCTACAAAAGCGCTGGGGACGGAGCGCGTCATCGCAGACCGGCGGAATGCTTTACCTCGGCAACTTAATCTGACACGCTGCTTCTGATTTTGTAGGTAAGCACTGTTTTCGCTGGCTATTCACCGCGTGTTTGACTGCTTGCATTCCGCTGGTCTGCTATCGTGTTGCTTTGTGTTGCTTCCTCTTTTAGCATCTTTTCAAAATGAGTGACTGTATCTCATGCCTGAAACCGGTGGCATCTGAAAGTTCTTCCATTAAATGCTCAGAGTGTGAGCACTGTTATCCCACTGGGAAGTGCTCTGGTGTTACAAAATCTTTTCTTAAGTCAATGCCACAGGAGAGTCTCGATCACTGGGTATGCAACACTTGCAAATTGCACGCTCGACGTTCGCCTACTTCTTCGCTAGAGTCTCAGTCTGCACGGGAGGGTCCTCTGACCTACACTTCCAGACAGCTAAATCATCGGTGCCTCCAGCTGTAATTGCGGTTGTCCAAAACCAAACACCGAACTAAATGTAGCAATCATGTTCGTGGCTATGAATGCCAAGCTGGACACGCTCCTAAACTTGAAGGCAACGATGGATGGTATGGAACACTCCCTTCAGCATATTTTGGAGAATTACGACGATGTGTTGAAACGTGTTGGTGAGCAACACGAGGAAATAAAAGACTTGAAGAAAAGGGTCACAAACTTGGAGAAATCAGGTGCCGGAGCAGAAATTGATCAACTAAAGCACAAAGTTCACGACCTGGAACGGAGGAACCGCAAACAAAACTTAGAAATTCACGGGATCCCCACAAGTGAAAATGAAGACCTCATGGCCAAACTAAGTGAGCTGGCAGGGCAACTTGATGTTCCCGACTTGACCACAGATCAGGTTGTCTTTACGCACAGACTTGCTTCACGTCCAGATAAAACTCCCGGAATCATTGTTCGCTTTGCTGGCCAGGCAACGCGAGACCTGTGGCTAGATAAACGGTCAAACCTGAAACGTGCTCGAAGCAAGATTTATATTTCGGAAAACCTGACACAGCAAGAAAAATTGCTTTTCTGGGAAACAAAAGAATGGGCAAAGGCGAAGGGGTATCAGTTTGTCTGGTATAGGAATGGAAAGGTCTTCGTAAGAGAGAAGGATGGGGCTCGGTCCTATCTAATAGCAACGAAGAATGACTTGTCAAAACTAGACTAATTTCGTTGCTCTTCCAGTTGGTTACTCTAAATTTGGTTTTTGTTTCTAAACATAAATGACAAGCCATATTTGTCGTCACGTGAGGTTGGGCTTATTTTTAAACACAAACATAATGTACAGTTTAGTCTGTTTCACCTTAATGTACAATCGGTAAGAAATAAAATCGAGGAACTAGGCATCTTTTTGGGGAGTTTTGATTTTATGTACGATGTAATTATGTTAACCGAAATATGGTATAGGTCAAGGGATGAAGTTGACGCGCTAGAAAATTATGAACATTTCAATTTATGTCGTAATGTTAAACAAGGTGGCGGTGTATGCATGAATGTAAAAAAAAAGTTTTGAGTGTAACGTGATTGATGATTTTACGATTATCACAAATGACTGAGATGCTGACGTTAAAACACCATAAATCTGTATTTTGTGTTGTCTATCGACCGCCAAGTGGAAATATTACTGCTTTTCTTTAGTTTATTGATGTGTTTTTGAGGTTTATTTGTGAAAATGAGTTTATGGTTTTTTGTGGTGGTGATTTCAACATAGATATGCTTACGTCTTCTCCACGTCAACTAGAGTTCCTTTCTTTATTTCAGTCGTACGGTTTGCTTAATGTTGATGTACAGCCTACTCGTATTACACCTAATCACGAAGCATTACTCGATCTGTTCTTAACAAATGTGTGCGAGGCCGATGTAATCTCGGGAGTAGTGGGAGAAACCATTAGTGACCATCTGCCAATTTTTATGCTTGCTGACATAGGCTTTAAGAGGAAGGAAATTAGTTCCCAAGATGTCTATTTTAGAAACGTAAGTGCAAAAAACCTTGAAAAATTTGAACAACAAGTGAACTCTGAGGAATGGGGAGTGGTTCTGTTTAGTGTGTCGGTGGATGAAGCCTTCAACTTTTTTTTAGAAAAATTTAGTATAATATATGATCGTTGCTTTCCATATCAACTGCATAAAGTTCACCATAAATCCCGTAAACCTTGGGTTACGTCTGAAGTATAAAACATGATTAAAAAGAAAAATGTTCTTTATCATAAATTTGTACTGAGCAAGGATGTTGCCATTTTGTCTGCCTTCCGAAAACAACGGAACGCGGTAACTAAATCCCTAAGAAAAGCTAAACACGCATACTTCAACAATTTGTTCAATGGGGATATGTGGTCAGATGTGGTCTGGAAAAAGTTTAATAGTTTAATGAAAAATGGTTTGCATATAGATAAGACAACAACACTTAAAATTGATGGTATTGACTTAAGTGGTGTGGCTTTAGCAGAAAAGTTTAATGAATACTTTGTTGAACTTCTTCATAGTACACATAGTGAGCATGCTACCAAATACATGATCAGCATACATGAAAGTTTGTTTCTTCATCCAACTGATGAGGATTAAGTATACTCAGTTTTTCAAGACTTAAAAAATAGCAGGAGCAGTGATTTTTATCAGCTTCAAATTAAACCTATTAAGCATGTACTACGGTCTTTTGTTCCGTGTTTGACACATATTTTTAATCTAGCGTTGCAAACAGGGGTTTTTCCTAAGAAAATGCAGGTGGCAAAAGTTTTGAGTTTTACATAAAGCTGGGGATAAAAATACTTAGGAAATTATAGGCCTATTTCCGTATTACCAATATTTTCTAAAGGTCTAGAAAAAATTTACATAAACGATTTTACTGCTTTTGTGACAAAATTTCAATCCTGACACCCTGTCAGTATGGGTTCAGAAAAGGTCGCTCACTGAACTCGCGCTGTTAAAACAAAGAGTAAATTTTAAATAATAATTGAAAATAAACTGGTTACACTCGGAGTGTTTATAGATTTTCAAAATCATTCGATCGCCTTAATCACGTAACGTTAATTCAAAAGTTATACATGCTAGGTGTTCGCGGTGTCGCTCTTGAGATGATTAAAAGTTACTTTGAAAACCGCTATCAGTGTGTAGAAATCAATAAAAATAGATCAGATCTCAAGAAATTAACAGCAGGCGTGCCTCAAGGCAGTATACTCGGGCCACTTCTTTTTGATTTATATATCAATGATATAGTACATATTGATGATACCGTTAGTTACATCATATATGCAGATGACACCTCTCTCTTTTTCTCAGGGAACGACGCTGACCAAATTATACAAAAGGCAAATCAATATCTTGATAAGCTAAATGCTTGGACGATATCAAATTCCTTAAAAATTAATGTAAATAAAACTAAAGCCGTTTTATTCAGATCACGTAATACAAATTGTACCTACCTGACTATCCCTTCACTTGGTGGAAATGAAATAGATATAGTAGAAAATGTAAAAGTACTAGGAATAATATTTAATGAATACCTGTGTTCGGACGAAACTGTGCACCAGATAAGTAATAAGCTATCAAAAGTTGTTGGGGTTATATATAAATACCGAAATATGATTCCCATCTCTGTTATGCTACTTATATACAAGCCCCTTTTTTACACATACTACAACTATTGCTTTTTAGTATGGGGTAACACGACTGCCACAAATCTTAAAATAATACATAATCTTCAAAAAAAAAGCAATTCGAGGTTTATGTCATGCAGCATACGAGCGTCATACCAAGCCATTATTTCATAAATTTAATATAGTACAAATTCCATATCACTATAGTTATAAACTTGCGCTTTCCTACAAAAGGTCTTTTAGACAGAACGAAAATATGTATCTATCAATTTCCCAACTTGAACTTAGGCAAGCAAATTATCCAACTCGTAATGCCGAGATATGGATAGTGCCACATTCAAGAACAAACTATGGGAATCAGATGTTAAAATGCACCCTCCCCCATCATCTGAATCATTTTTATGAACTCGATATAGATATCTTCATTATGTCCGCCAAACAAATATTGTCACGAATTAAGGCGACGAGAAGGCAAAGATTGAACTGAAAATAAAGGTTTAATGGGCGAACTTGTGCCAACCAAAAAAAAGAGAGGAAAGAGCGTCGAGGCAGCAGAAAAAAACAGGCGGCGATTCGGCGGCGAATCACAGAGCGCGAGCGAGACTGACTCGACAAGGTCGCGGGTAGCTGCTTATCTACCGTGCGTCACTATCTCGAAAGTTCGGCAAAGAAGGCTCGAGCGTCGCGCGCTCGGGGCGAGGATGAACTGGCACTTTCGAGAACAACAAAGCAGGTGGAAAGTTACGTCTGGTGCGAGAATGAACGCGTTTCTTCTTGATGTCAGTGACCGAGCGTTGCTTTGTCGGCCCTGCGGGCGGCATTATCCCCCCCCCCACCTTTTAAAAGTGCATCGACCCGATGCAACGCGAAAGAAAAACAGAAATGGCTAAAAAAAATTACGGTGAAACGAAATGAACATGCAGTGTCGTATTCCTAGCGCGCGTAGAACGGCTTGAGTCGAACTACGTGGACGACTTCGGGTCGTGGCTGGCGGCGTCCTGATGGTCGGGTTCCGTCGGGGAGCACCTCGTTGTTAAAGTCCCCAAGGCGGCGGATGACCTTGTAGGGTCCGAAGTAGCGTTTTAACAGTTTTTCACTGAGGCCGCGGCGGCGAATGGGCGTCCACACCCACACCCTGTCTCCGGGCTGGAACTCCACGTCGCGGCGACGAAGGTTGTATCGGCCAGCGTCCACACGTTGCTGGTCCTTTATTCGAAGACGGGCTAGCTGGCGTACTTCTTCTGCTCGTTGGGTGACCAGCTGGGCGTCGTCGGTGCCGTCGTCCGTCGGGTCGTGGGGCAGCATGGCGTCGAGCATCGTCGTCACCTTTCTGCCGTGAACCAGCTGAAAAGGTGTAATGCCGGTAGTTTCTTGAATCGCCGTGTTGTACGCAAACGTGACGTAGGGCAACACTTCATCCCACGTCTTGTGTTCCACGTCCACGTACACCGAAATCATGTCGGCGATGGTCTTGTTTAGTCGCTCCGTCAGCCCGTTGGTCTGCGGGTGGTATGACGTGGTCCGGCGGTGGTCGGTGTGGCTCAGGCGGAGTATCTCTTGTGTCAGTTGCGCCATGAACGAGGATCCTCGGTCCGTAATCAGGACTCGGGGAGCGCCGTGTCGTAGGACGATAGACTCCACGAAGAACTTGGCTACTTACACGGCGGTCCCCGACGGGAGGGCTTTTGTCTCGGCGTACCTGGTGAGATAATCAGTTGCCACGATTATCCAACGGTTTCCCTGCGTCGACGGTGGGAAAGGTCCGAGAAGATCCATTCCAATCTGCTGGAATGGTGCAGTCGGGGGCGCGATCGGTTGCAGGAGACCTGCCGGCTTCGTCGGTGGTTTCTTGCGTCGTTGGCATTCGTGGCACGAACGGACGTAGAGGTGGACAGTCTTCGGGAGCTTGGGCCAGTAGTATTTTGTCGGATCAGTGCAAGAGTCCTACTGTAGCCTAGGTGACCAGATGTTGGGTCGTCGTGGTAGACTTGGAAGATCTCTTCTCGAAGACTAGCAGGAATCACCAGGAGCCACGTCGAGTTGTTGTCCCTGAAGTTCTCTTTATAGAGGATACCTCTCCGGACGGCGAATCTTGGCAGGTCACGTGAGAAGGCTCGGGGAATCGTACCCCCTCGTCCCTCCAAGTGGTCGATCAGTGCACGCAACTCAGGATCGTCCCGCTGGAGCGCTGCCATGCCGTGAATGCTCACCGCGCCAAGAAATTGGTCCGTCGTCGTCCCCGTCGTCTTTGCCACATCCGGTAGCTGACTTGACAGGGGCTCTGGACAGGCAGTCGGCGTCGCTGTGTTTTTGGCCTGACTTGTAGACCACGGTCACGTCGTACTCTTGCAGTCGTAGGCTCCACCGAGCGAGACGTCCCGATGGGTCCTTAAGGCTCGTTAACCAACACAGGGCGTGGTGGTCGGTGACCACCCGAAATGGACTCCCGTACAAGTACGGGCGGAATTTCGTGATGGCCCAGACGACGGCCAGACATTCCTTTTCGGTTGTCGAGTAATTGCGTTCCGCGTTCGACAGCGTCCGGCTAGCGTATGCGATCACGCGCTCCACACCGTCTTGTCGTTGTACCAGTACCGCTCCGAGTCCTGTATTACTGGCGTCCGTGTGAACTTCCGTTTCGGCTGATTGGTCGAAGTGGCCGAGAATCGGTGGTGACTGGAGCCGTCGCTTTAGTTCGTCGAATGCTTGTTGTTGTTCTCCACCCCATTCGAAGTTCACGGCGTCTTTCGTAAGGTGCGTTAGCGGCGCAGAAAGCTTGGCGAAATCCTGAACGGATCGCCGGTAGTATGCGCAAAGTCCAAGGAATCTTCGGACGGCCTTTTTGTCGGTGGGCGGTGGAAAGGCCGCTACGGCGCTAGTTTTCTCAGGGTCAGGACTTGCACCTTCGTTGCTCACAACGTGTCCCAGGAACTTCAGTTCGCCATAGGCAAACCGGCACTTCGTCGGCTTGAGGGTGAGTCCTGCGGTCCTGATTGCCTCAAAAACGGCCCGAAGGCGTCGCAAATGCTCGTCGAAGTTGGCGGAGAATACCACGACGTCGTCGAGGTAAACGAGACAGCTCTGCCACTTGAGGCCTTGCCAGTACGGTGTCCATGACACGTTGGAACGTTGCCGGCGCCGTGCACAGTCCGAAGGGCATCACCTTGAACTCATACAGTCCGTCGGGCGTGACGAAGGCAGTCTTTTCTCGGTACCGTTCGTCTGACCTCGATCTGCCAGTAGCCAGTCTTAAGGTCCATCGACGAAAAGTATCGGGAGTGGCGCAGCCGGTCCAGCGTGTCGTCGATGCGGGGGAGCGGATACACGTCTTTCTTGGTGACCGCGTTGAGCCGCCGGTAGTCAACGCAGAATCGAAGCGTTCCGTCCTTCTTCTTTACCAGTACGACTGGAGAGGCCCACGGGCTGCTCGAAGGCTGAATGATGTCGTCGTTGAGCATCTCTTGTACCTGGTCCTGAATGGCCTCTCGTTCCTTTGGGGAGACCCGGTACGGCGGCCGATGCACAGGGAGCGCATCCTCGTTGGTAACGATGCGGTGTTTCGCAACTGTTGTCTGGCGCACCCTCGACGTCGTCGCAAAGCAGTCGCCGAACTCGGCGAGGAGGTCTCCGAGCTGTCGTCGTTCCGTGGCACTGAGCTTGGGGTTAAGGTCGAGCTGCGGCGGTGGTGTACTGTGCTGCTGACACGGCGAGGGCTCGTCGGAGATCGCGGCGATTTCGGCGTCGGCCCGGAGTTCCTCAACGTGTCCTACAGCGGCACCTTTCGTGAGGTGCTGCGCCTCCGGTCGAAAGTTCGTCACGAGGACCACAGCACGTCCATCCTGCAGCTCCGTTACGCCCCTTGCGACGCCTATTCCTCTTCCAAGAAGCAGTTGGACGTTGCCCTCCAGAAGGACTTTCCCGCGGGCAACTGCATCGGTCACGACGGGCACAAGAACACTCGACCGTGGCGGCAGGTTCACGTGGTCCGCAATGACTCGGACGGCGGCTGGCGTCGTTTTGGATCCCTCCGGAGGTAGCACGGGCTTTCGAAGCGTCAACCTGTTTGCTCCAAGGTCGATCACCGCACCGTACTCACAGAGGAAGTCCATGCCAAGGATGACGTCTCTTGAACAGTCCTTGAGGACGACGAATTTCACGGGACAGGTCTCTCCGTGGATGTCCATGCGCGCAGTACACCTTCCCACTGGTGTGATGAGATGTCCGCCGGCGGTTCGTATTTTCGGGCCATCCCATGGCGTCATCACTTTCCGATGGCGGCGCGAGAGCTTCCCACTTAAAACGGAATAGTCTGCTCCGGTGTCGACGAGTGCCTTTGCGTCGTGACCGTCGATGGTAACGTCGAGGTTATTGGACACCGTCGCAGAACCGTCGTTCCGATGCGTCTCGTCGCTAGTGTGGGGGCCCTCCGACGTTGTGGAGGATTTTGGCGTCGTTCGTCCTCGGCAACACCACCTCCCGGTATTGCCGCACTCAGTTTTCCCGGCGGGACACGGGAGACAGGCTCTCTCGGCGGGACCGATGGACAGGTGATGCTGCAGGACGTCGAGGTGAAGGCGAACGGGACCCACGTCGAGGCGCAGGCACGAGAGGGTGTACACCGTTGGTAGTCGTCGATCTCGTGTGGTCGCTCACCGTAACGTGGGCGCGGGTCGTCGGGTGGAAGCCGCGTAGCCCCAGCTGCCGGTACGGGCAACGGCGGTACACGTGGTCAGCTTCCCCACAGTGGTAACACAGCGGGCGTCGATCGGCCGTTCGCCAAACGTCGGTCTTTTCTGGGCGCCGGTTGTTCTTGCCGGACGTACTGACGTCGATCGTCGAGACGTCGGGGGTAAGCCTGTGTTGGTGCGTCCCGTCGTCGTGGAGCAGGAGGTTGACTGGCAGCGGTGGCGGTCGTCGGGCCATGGCGGCGTAGCTCACCGTCGTTGCTCGAGCGGAGCAGGGTTGACAGGAGCCCGTGGTTCGATGGCTCTCTCAAGCTCTTCCCTCACAACTTCGGCGATGGACAGCGAAGCCGGGGGGTCGGCAGCAGGCAGCAGTTTCTTGAGTTCTTCGCGAACGACTTGACGGATCATCTCGCGAAGCTCGTCGGTGCTGGGGATGAACTCGGAGGTTGCCGATGCCAGAGCCGAAACGTCGTTGAGCCGATGGTAGTGGCGCGCTCGGGCCATCAGCGCCCGGTCGATGTTTGTCGCTTCAGCAACAAATTCTTCAACCGTCGTCGGGGGGTTGCGAATAAGTCCGCCGAAGATTTCGCTTTTCACGCCTCTCATAAGGAAGCGTAACTTCTTCTCGTCGGTGGCTTGCGTGTCGGCGCGGCTGCTCAGGCGGAGGATGTCTTCAACGAAACTGGTGACCGTTTCGTTGGGGCCTTGAGTCCTCGCCTGGAGAAGGTCTTCGGCCCGCTGCCTACGATGCTGATTCATGAACGCCCGCTTCAGCTCGGTGACGCAGGCGTCCCACGACGTGAGCGCAGCCTCGTGGTTCTCGAACCAGTGCCTCGCAGTACCCTCCAACGAAAAGTAGAGGTTCTGCAGGTACTGCTCGGCGGTCCATCCATTATGGCGTGCAACGCGCTCGTAGTGTTGGATCCAGTCCTCGACGTCTTCGTGGATCTCCCCGTGGAAAGGCGTCGGAGTCCGAGGGGCGACGGGCAGGTAAACGACGGGGGTGCTACTGTGGTCTGCGCCGTCGAGGAAGCCATCGTCGTTATCGCTTGCCTTGTCCTCGCCGGGAGTGGTCCGAATTCAGGAGCTTGCCCTTGAATACGGCGGCTGGCACGATGCTCCGGGTCTTCAACGGAAGGTCGTCGGGAAATGGGGCTTGCTGAACGTGTTCTTGTAGGGGTACGCTGCACAGGGTTTCATACCCGCACCTCCACCAGAAATGTCACGATTAAGGCGACGAGAAGGCAAAGATTGAACTGAAAATAAGGTTTAATGGGCGAACTTGTGCCAACCAAAAATAAGAAAGGAAAGAGGCGTCGAGGCAGCAGAAAAAAGCAGGCGGCGATTCGGCGGCGAATCAGAGAGCGCGAGCGAGACTGACTCGACAAGGTCGCGGGTAGCTGCTTATCTACCGTGCGTCACTATCTCGAAAGTTCGGCAAAGAAGGCTCGAGCGTCCGCGCGCTCGGGGCGAGGATGAACTGGCACTTTCGAGAGCAACAAAGCAGGTGGAAAGTTACGTCTGGTGCGAGAATGAACGCGAATCTTCTAGATGTCAGTGACCGAGCGTTGCTTTGTCGTCCCTGCGGGCGGCAATATGTTCACTTTTTGTCTAATGATTACTCCCATGTAAAAAAAAAAAGAAAAAGAAAAAGAGTTTAGTATAACACGATTGTTTGCGTTTTTCGCGTGTTATTTTTGACATACTTTTTCGTTTCTTTTTTTTCTCCCCCTTTTGTTTAGGTTCTTCTTTTAGCAATATAGATCATGTTGTCTTTCCCACGCTAAAATGAATATGTCAAACGCTAGTGTCTTTACGTTTATGTTGGTTCATCCCTGGGCTGCTATGGGGGGCCGAGGCTAGTCAAGCAGCGTGTCAGTTGCTTTTTTCTCTGCCTCCTTTCTCTGATTCAGGGATTAATAAAGAATTTCAATTTGAATTTGAATGTATTGGCCAGTGCCACCAAGTCGGGATCCACCTGCATTTCCTGTCCCGGGAAGTGGAGCACGGGATAACGCATCTGCAACGTGGTTAGCCACTCCACGCTTGTACTCGATTGTGTATTTGTAGCGCTGGAGCGAAAGGGCCCATCGAGCGAGTCGTCCTGCAGGGTTTTGAAGCCCTTTGAGCCACGAGAGAGCCATGTGGTCAGTTTGAATGCTAAACGAAGCGCCGTCGAGGTACATGTCAAACTTCTTAAGCGCAAAAATAATTGCCAGGCACTCTTTTACGCTTGTTGAGTAGTTTCGCTCCGCTCCGGTTAACGTATGACTGGCGAAAGCTACGGGACGAAGAACGCTGTCATGTTCCTGCAGAAGAACTGCTCCTAGTCCGTAATTGCTTGCGTCGGTCTGCAAGATAAACGGACGATGCAAGTCGGGCAGATTTAAACACGCGTTTTCAGTCACAGCCCTTGAAAGACATGTGAATGCGGTTTGCTGCTCCTGCCCCCAGCACCATATCGTTTTTTTGCGGAGCAATCGGTTCAGAGGTTCAGTTATCTTAGCGCAATGCGGAATAAAGTCTCTATAGAACGCAATCATCCCGAGATATCTCTGTAGACTTTTGACGTCATAAGGGGGTGGGTACTCCGTTATTGCGCGGAGCTTATCTTCATTCGGGCGCAGCGTTCCGTTATCTACAGCAAATCCGAGAAGGTTGATTACAGGCGATGCCAACTGGACTTTATCTGGATGAATCGTAAGGCCGGCCTGACGCATTCGTTCGAGTATGGTATGAAGGTGTACGAGATGCTCCTCGAATGTTCGTGAAAACACCACTACGTCATCTATGTACGCCATCGCAAACTCGTACTTCGCGTCACCGAGGACAACGTTCATTAGGCGTTGAAAGCTGGCGGGAGAGTTGGATAAACCAAAGGGAAGGCGAGTGCATTCGAACAACCCCCTGTGGCAAATGAATGCGGTCTTCTTTACATCAGCCGGATGAACTTCGATTTGAAGAAATCCGCGGCTGCAATCGAGGGTTGTGAAAACAGTCGCGTTTCCAAGGGCATACATTACTGAGGAAATACTAGGAAACGGGTAACTGTCTCTGACTGACACTTCATTTAGGCGCCTGTAATCAACACAAAGCCTTGCTGTGCCGTTCTTCTTTCGAGCAAGGACCACCGGGGAAGCCCATGGGCTTTTTGACTGACGTACTGCGCCTGTGTCGATCATTTCCGATAGCGCCGCATCAAGAAGTTCGCGCTTGCGAGCACTTATGGGTCTCGGATTACACCTCCGCGGGGGTGCATCCTTAGTTTCGATGCGGTGCCGTAGGAGATCGGTTTTCCCAGGTCTTTCCGTGAACATCGGCGAGAAGGGCTATAGCAGTTGCTGGAGCTGCTTCTTGTTTTCTTCACCGGAACACTTTTGCACGGCTTTGAGCACGCTGTCTGGAAGTAAAGACATCTGCCCGGCAAAGTTTAACGGGAACGCTTGGCCGCGAATACAATCCTGCCGTCTGGTAAACGGCGTTAATTTCGTTTCGCCTCCCAACCAATATCCAGCTTGGGCAAAGTCTAGAAACCCGCTCCGCTGCAATAGAATCTCTACCAAGGAACATGGGCACTGGCAGTTCCGGGAGGTATACGAACCGTTGTCTTCGTTTTCTGCCATGAAAGGAAATTCGTAACCTGACTGCACCGGCAGCAGGCAGTACGAACCCCGATGCTCCCTGCAATTTCACGTTTGCTGACAGGAGATATATCTTTTTCTTGTTACATTCCGCAAATACAGCATCCCCAATAAGCGATATGTTTGCACCAGTATCTAAAAGAGCGGCCACTGGTGTACCTAGTACATTCACGGTCATACGAGGTGCAAGAGACTTGGGTGTGGCTTCAATTCTACTCAAAGCTGGGATGAGCACTCTTGGTTTCTCGTTTAGTGAGGTTGTTCCTACCCCCGTCGGCTGGTGCGAGTCCATTAGCGACCGGCCATCCAGAGCGACCATCCTTGGTGTTGAGAACTTCAAAGCGGCTCTCACGCTGGGGATGGGGCCGGAATCTGACGGGCCGACCTTTGGCTGAAAGGGAATCGCATTAGGGTCCAACTCAAATGCAGTTGCTTCGGGTAGCTTACAACCGGGAACAGTGGAAGCTGTTCGCCCGGGGACCAGTGCAAAGGCAGACGCGCCGGGAGTCTCATGACTGAGAATGTTGCGAGCTGGCCGCCCGGGTATCACTGCAACAGCAGGCACACCGGGAGTCTCAATACCGCGAACGGTGTGAGCTGGGCGCCCGGGTGTCGGTGTGAAAGCCGACACGCCGGGAGTCTCATGACGGGGAGTGTTGTGAGCTGGCCGCCCGGGTGTCACTGCGACAGCAGGCACGCCGGGAGTCTCAAGACCGCGAACGGTGTGAGCTGGGCGCCCGGGTGTCGGTGTGAAAGCCGACACGCCGGGAGTCTCATTACAAGAAGTGTTGTGAGCTGGCCGCCCGGTTGTCGATGCAAGAGCAGACACGCCGGGAGTATCAAGACCGCGAACGGTGGGAGCTGGGCGCCCTGGTGTCGGTGGGAAGGCCGACACGCCAGAAGTTTCATGACGGAGAGTGTTGTGAGCTGGCCGCCCGGGTGTCACTGCGACAGCAGGCACGCCGGGAGTCTCAAGACCGCGAGCGGTGTGAGCTGGGCGCCCGGGTGTCGACGCGGAGCGGACACGCCGGGAGTCTCATGACGGGGAGTGTTGTGAGCTGGCCTCCCGGGTGTAACTGCGACAGCAGGCACGCCGGGAGTCTCAAGACCGCGAGCGGTGTGAGCTGGGCGCCCGGGTGTCGACGCGGAAGCGAACACGCCGGGAGTCTCATGACGAGAAGTTTTGTGAGCTGGCCGCCCAGTTGTCAATGCTAGAGCAGACACGCCGGGAGTCTCAAGACTGCTAACGGTGTGAGCTGGGCGCCCGGGTGTCGAAGCGGACGTGGACACGCCGGGAGTCTCATGACGAAAAGTGTTGTGAGCTGGCCGCCCGGTTGTCGATGCGAGAGCAGACACGCCGGGAGTCTCAAGACCGCGAACTGTGTGAGCTGGGCCCCCGGGTGTCCATGCGAAATCGGACACGCCGGGAGTCTCACAACAAAGATTGAAAGTGTTATGATCTGGCCGCCCGGTTGTCGATGCGAGAGCAGACACGCCGGGAGTCTCAAGACCGCGAACGGTGTGAGCTGGGCGCCCGGGTGTCGACGCGAACGCCGACAAGCCGGGAGTCTCATGACGGAAAGTGTTGTGAGATGGCCGCCCGGTTGTCGATGCACGAGCAGACACACCGGAAGGCTCAACACCGCGGACGGTGTGAGCTGGGCGCCCGGGTGTCCATGCCGAATCGGACACGCCGGGAGTCTCACAACGGAGAGTGTTATGAGGAAGAAAAGGTGATGTAGGGCCACCAAGGGTCGATAGAAAAGTGTCAGACCCCGGAGCCCGTGCGAGCCTCCGGGATGCCCGGAGGCGGCTGCGGCGGCTCGACCTTGTGGATTGTGTTCTCGGCGCGGCCGGCGCAGAGTAGAAATTTCTTACCACCGCCGGCCGTAGCCGTTTCCCTGTGTCTGAGGCGGCCGCTGCCTTTCGCTGCAGTCCCGGTGTATTTGTCCTGGCTGGCCGCCTCGAAAACAACGGGGCGTGGCCCGCCCGTCGGCTTCGTGCGATGGCGCGCTCTTTCTTGCCTCTCCCAAGCTCCGCGTTACCGGTCCAGAGGCCAAGAACTCATCTTGACCAATAGAGGGGCTGTAGCGTTGTGAATGTATGCCCTCATAACCGCTGCACCTCCGTGATTCGTATGCACGAGGATCTAGGGCTCGTGGGTCAGACGCCTGACTGGAATCGTCTGGTTCTCTCTCGACTCTTACACGTGCGTTTCTAGACCACGCAAATGATGGTTCCAGAGTCATGTTCTGCGGTTTAGGGGGGCGGTATCTTAGTTCCGCGAGGATGTCGGCCTGGATGGTGATCGCTTCCCGTGCCATCTCGTCTAAATTCTTAAAGGTGCGTCCCCTGAGATGTGGATGTAAACGCGAGTGGCTTTGGCGGATGGCGAGTTGTACTTTCTCCGCGTCTGGTGCCGCGGCGTCGGCGATATCGTACAGGCCCTGGAGAGCCCTTACAAACTACCCGTTTAATATCTGTGTCGAGACTGGGCCACCAGAAAGTAGACCGCGCAACGGTCTTCATGGAAGAAGCCCCTTGGTGTGCTGCGTGCAATAACTTCAAAAATCTTTCTCTGGCTGCTACCGGAATCACAGCACGGTGGCCCCTGTAGATGAGGTTCTGATTAACAGACAGCTCGTGTCGCCTTTTCGAGTATTCGGCCATCTCCCTCCCTTCCACAACCAAGTGCCTCGGCCAACCCTCCAAGACATACCTACAGACGTTGGAGAGCACTGCGTCTGCTTGCGTGAGCGCTTGCAGCTCCTTTTGGGGCACGGCAGGCTGGTTCCAGGCGTCCAAGGCTAACACGTGCTCCGCCTCGTCCTCAGAATCCTCGGGCACCTGCTGAGAGGGTAGCGGTAGGCGGCTTAAGGCATCCGCGACGAACATGTGCTTCCCAGGCTTGTACTGTAACTTATACTTGTATGCGCCCAGCAAAATGGCCCATCTCTGTATTCGAGCAGCTGCCATGACGGACGTTTGCCTGTCATGCTTTAGGAGACCCAACAAGGGCCGATGATCTGTAATGAGCGTGAACTCCCGCCCGAGTAGATAGTCTCGAAAACGCTGTACACCGAAAACTAAAGCCAAGGCCTCCCGCTCAATGTGAGAATAATTTCTTTCAGCGGCGTTTAACGACCGCGAGCGAAATCCGATCGGACGATGTTCACCATCTATGCGATGGGAAAGCGTGGCCCCAACACCATAGGGCGATGCATCGCATTCTAAAAATAGCTCTTGTTTCGGGTCGAAGTGCGTGAGCACCGGGGCCGTGGACAGCGCCTCCTTCGCTAAGTAAAATGCATGTTCTTCCTTAGAACTCCACACCCACTTAGCACCCTTTTCGAGCAACCGGTACAGGGGGGCTAGCAACGTAGCCATGTCAGGCAAAAACTTGTTGTAGAACGTTACCATGCCCATAAACGAGCGCAGCTCGCTCACATTTTGGGGGGCGGGGGCTAATTTGATGGCATCAACAGCTTTTTCAGTCGGATGCAGTCCGTCCGCATCAATACGGTGACCGAGATAAGTGACAGACGTCTCATGAAATCGACACTTGTCAGCACGCAGCTTGATGCCATGCTCACGAAAGCGCTGAAGAACCGCCCTGAGGTGATTGCTTTCGCCATTGTGGTTTTCAGCAATCAGAACGTCATCGAGGTATGCTTGTACCCCGGGAAAGCCTTGCAGAACAGTTTCGATACGCCTCTGGAATATGGCCGGTGCAGAAGCAATTCCAAAAGGCAAGCGATTGAAACAAAACAACCCTTTGTGGGTGTTGATCACGGTCAACTGGCGGGATTCTTCGTCTAGCTCAATCTGATTGTAGGCATCCCTCAAGTCCAATATGCTGAATCGCTGCCCTCCTCCCAACTGAGCAAAAATATCATCTATAACTGGCAGAGGATACTGTTCCATTTCACACACTAAGTTCAGCGTAACCTTAAAGTCTCCACATATGCGGACTCGCCAATCTTTCTTAAGAACTGGCACAATAGGTGTGGCCCATTCTGCGTGAGTGACCGGTGATATTATGCCAGCTGCCACAAGCCTGTCTAATTACTCTGAAACTTTATCGCGTAGAGCGTAAGGTACTTTTCTTTCCTTGCAAAACTTCGGCTGTGCTTGTGGCTTGATCTGCAGGTGCACTGGTGGACCTGTCATGGTTCCCAGGGCTTCCGTGAATAAGTCTGCGTAGTCCTCCAGAACGGCAGTCTGCACAGCAGGGGTCGAGCTGTGGTCCTGTGACGAACGAAGAACATGTAGCACATCTGCTTCTTTGGTTTCGAGTTTCTGCAACAAATCCCGGCCGCAAAGTAGGGGTCCTTCGCAATCCAAGACGACGAGGTGGCAATCAACAGCTGCAGTCTTGTAGCGCACCCGCATAGGCAACACTCCGAGTACCGGCAGTCTCCCCAGATAGCAAGACAATTTAATCTTCGGTTTCTGCAACTCTGGCCATTGATTCCTGTGCGCTTCGTAGGTTGTCCTAGGAATGACACACACTGGCGATCCGGTATCAACATCCATTAACAGCTTGATTCCATTCCAGGTGAAAGTTTCTCTAATTGGTGGCACCAACAGTTTGTTTGTCGTCACTGACCATAGCTGGGCTGCATTAGCTTCGCTTTCGCTGTCTGCCTGCGCTGTGATGTTCACCGATTGTTTTTTTTTTCTTTTCGGCACATTCGAGCCAAGTGACCTTGTGTGCCACAACTGTAACAGCGTCGATGACGCATTGAGCACGCGGCGCTATCATGACCACTGTTTCCACAACGCTCGCACTGCTTGTCACTCGCGTTCCGCTTCGCGCGCCAACGCCGCGGCACCTTTAATGCCAGCAAGTCAGTGGAGCCTGCTTCGGTGGTTATCTTCTGCGAATCAAGCTCTGCATGCTCGGCTGCTATCGCACGTGCTGTTGCTTCTGCCAAGGTAAGATCCTTTTTTGCTAGCAATTGTTTTTGCAAGTTCTTCGAGCGGACGCTACATACGATGCGGTCTCTCAACATCCTGTCAAGCATTGTTGCAAAGTTGCAGTTCTGAGCGATTCGTCGTATTTCGACAATGAAATCTTGTACTGGCTCCCCTTCGTGCTGTTGCCGGTGAAAGAACTTGAAGCTTTCGGAATTCTCGTTCGGCGTCGGGTCGTAGTACTTGTTTAACTCGTTTACTACTGACTGATAGCTCAAGGAGTTTGGCTTCTGTGGGGCGACTTGTCCGCAAAGAATATCAATGGTTCTTGTCTCTAGCGCGGCGACTAGCAAGGCTCTTTTCTTGGCATCGTCAGTTACTTGGTTAGCTTCGAAATAGGCTTCAACTTTGACGAGGTAAGATTGCCACTTATCTTTCACATCGTCGAACACTGGCAGGTGGTGGCCCATGGCTGTAGGAAGGTCCGAGGTCTGGATCCTCGTCGCCACTGTTGTAATCCGCCCGTGGCTGGCGGATGCCTGACTGTTGTAATCCGCCAGTGGCTGGCGGACGCCTGCCAACGGGTCGGTGGCAGAGCTCGCAGAACCCAACGAGACTGGTAGCGGGGCAGCAAAGAACAAAGTTTATTGCGTGGCTTGGGTTTTTATAACCAGCGAAAGGAAAGAAGAGAACGAAGGGAAAGCTGATAACAGAGACTGCCGTGACGCTTGGTGATAGCGACGACCAGAGTGGAGGCGGGCACACGTGGCGCTGACGGAGCCTTTTTTAGCAGTTCGCAGCAGGTGCGTCCCCTGAGATGGGGATGTAAACGCGAGTGGCTTTGGCGGATGGCGAGTTGTACTTTCTTCGCGTCTGGTGCCGCGGCGTCGGCGATATCGTACAGGCCCTGGAGAGCCCTTACAAACTCAATGAGTGACTCTTCCGGGTGCTGTGTGTGCGCGCGCAGCTCGTCCCTAATTCGCATGCTGTAATCCGGAGGCAGGAACTCCGTCCTAAGTCGCGCCTCGAAATCTGACATACTTGTGAAATTAGTTTGTCCTTGCCTCCACAGTGCTGCACTGCCTGTCAGTGCAACCGGCAAAAGGCGGGTGAGGATGGTTTTGTCGTCAATTCCCGACGCAGCTTGGTAGTCCCGCAGTTCCGAGACAAACATCGCGACTGACTTTCTATCTGCGTACCCCGAAAAAACCGGAACGCTAAGCGAGAGCCTTAGGTAGTTCCTGGGGGCGTGCTTCCAGCAGGAGTGGGGCTTGAGCGCATCATCTGCTCTCGTTGTATCTGAAGAAGCATGGTCATGGCCACTCTTAGTTCTGCTAGACCACCCTCTGATGCTGCGCCTGCTGGGACTGAGAGTGTAGGCTTTGCGTCTGGTTTTATGTCGCTGGCGGCGTTATCCGCGAGTTGCACCGAGCGTCAAAAGATCGTCCTCACTCACGTTTTTGTCGGCGTCCTCTGTAGACGGCATCGTGTTGTAGTGGAGGCTTCCGGAGGTGAATGAACTTAGGCTTGCGAAGAAACGCCCCCTCAAATGTGGGAAAACTCAGGAACGCACAAATTGACAATGTAAAACGTGACTATGTAAAACGTAACGTAAAACGAACCCAGTTTGCTGCCATCCTCTCAGACGAGCAGCATATCATGTCTGGGCGCCAGTGTGGAAATTCCCTTGCTGCTACCGGTCTCGAGGAATGACAGAGCACACCGGTTCAACAACACGTAAATATTTAATAACCGCTATTGCCTGCGGCGCGATCCCAACCGCCCCCGCGCATACGCTGCGATGGCCCTTTATCAGCGGCGGAGCGCCGCTCGCGTGGCCAGTTGCCCTTGGCCCCCTCGTGGTCAAGACGACCACTCATGATCGTCGTAGGGGCAACCTGGACCAACCGCTTGGAATCTCCAGGTTGCCCACAAGGTGCGGGGTACCGCGTGTCCGTGCAGCGCAGTCCTCCGAGTTCCCGCACTACAAGTCCGAACCCAAGCTCCCGAGGACCCAACGAAGACCATATCGAAATCCGATCGAGTCGCCGCATCCAAGGTTCACACCCGGAACACGGATTTCTGCCCCTAGGACCAAGAAGCCAACGAGGCCAAGAATGGACAACCAGCAGTCACAGAACCCGGCCGCTTCTACCATGGTTTACCTGCCCGTCGCACCCCGGACCCCGACGCCTTTCCATGGGCAGATCCACGATGACGTTGAGGATTGGCTACAACATTACGAACGAGTGGCCCGCCATAACCGATGGACACCGGAACAGTGCCTTCAGAATGTCTACTTCGCTTTGGAAGGCACGCCACGCACCTGGTTCGAGAACCACGAAGCGTCGATTTCGTCGTGATAAGAATTCCAGGCCGAGCTGCGACGCACCTTTGCCAACCAGCAGCGGCGACAGCGTGCCGAAGAACTTCTCCAAGCAAGACACCAAGGGCCAAACGAGAGCGTCACAAGCTTCGTCGAAGACGTTCTCCGCCTCATGAACCGCGCCGACACAAACGCTGACGAAGAAAAAAAGTTGCGGGTCCTAATGTGGGGCGTGAAAGAAAACACCTTCGGGGGCCTCGTGCGGAGCCCGCCTAACACTGTCGAAGGTTTCATCACTGAGGCCACCAACATCTAAGGTGCCAATCGCGCACCGCCCTCACACTACCAGAGACTCCCCGGCTTCGCTGCCCTCTCGCCATCCAGCTGCAGTATCTCGGACATCCGCGACATCATCCGGGACGTCGTCCGGGAGGAAATCAAGAAGTTCCTGCCTGCTGTTCACCAGCCTGCTTCGCTGTCAATAGCCGAAGTTGTCCACGAGGAAGTTGAGCGGGCATTCCAACCTGAGGCTCCTGCCAGCGCAGCAGTACCCGAGGAGCCTTCTCTGACCAACGCCGCGGTAGCTCGGAGACCGGCTCCAGCTGTCCGGGAGTATTCGACGCCATCTCGACGTGACCTACCAGAGCCGCAGACTTTCTGACGTCGGGAAGTGCAACCCCAGCTCGTCCGCCCTGAACAACCGGTGCCTAGGAAGACATGTGTGGCCCACGGCCGATCGACGACCGCTGTGTTATCACTGCGGCAAGGCTGATCACGTCTACCGGAGGTGCTCGTACCGACAAATGGGCCTGCGAGGCTTCTCGCCGAGCGACCCGCGACATCGACTTGGGGAGCTACCAAGAGATATCGTGGAGTACCTCCGACGACCCCTGTCTCTGGTGCCGACTCCACCCCGAGGTTCCCGTTCGCCTCGACGTGCACTTTCGCCCTTCCGCCGCTCTCTTCGGGACAGCCTGTCCCCCCTATCTCGTCGGAAAAACTAAGTTCGGCAACGCGTGGAGGGGGCGTTGCCGAAGACGACCAAAGCAAAGAGCCTTCAAGAACGCCGGAGCGCTCCCACTCTCCCGACGCCACGCATCGCAACGAAGCCCCTGCAACAGTGTCCAACAACCTAAATGTTGCTATCGACGGCTACGACGCATCGGCTCTGGTGGACACCGAAGCAGACTACTCAGTCATGAGTGGGAGGCTCTCTCGCCGTCTGCAAAAAGTTACGACGCCCTGGGGAGGACCACAAATTCGAACCGCCGGAGGACACCTTATCACGCCTGTCGGAAGTTGCACTGCTCGCGACGAAATTCAAGGCAAAACGTGCCCTGTAAAATTCGTCATTCTACAAGACAGTTCCAGGGATGTCAATCTCGGCACGGACTTTCTGTGCGAATACGGTGCCGTCATCGACGTTGGTGAGAACAGACTGACGCTGCGGAAGCCTGTTCCGCCCTCAGAGGAACCCCAAACAGAGTCAGCCGCCGTACGAGTCACCGCCGACCACCTGTACCTGCCGCCGCGATTAAGTGTTGTCGTGCCCGGCGTGGCCGATACACCTACCTGCGGTGAAGTTGTCCTGGAAGGCAACCTTCAATTGCTCCTGGGAAGAGGAATAGGCGTCGCAAGAGGAGTAGCTGATTTTGAGGATGGGCGGACGCTGGTCCTCGTGACGAACTTTCGAAATGAAACGCAACACCTCACAAAAGGTGCAGCCGTGGGCCACGTCGAGGAACTTCGAAACGCCGCCGAAATCACCGCGATTACTGACGAAACCTCGCCACCTCAACAAGACAGTACGTCGCCAGCGCAACTCGACATTGACCCTAAGCTTCCGGGCCCGAAACGTTGGCAGCTGCTTAACCTCCTTGCCGAATACTGCGACTGCTTTGCGACGTCGTCGAAGGTACGTCAAACCGCCGTTGCGAAGCACCGCATCGTAAGCGAGGACGACGCGCGCCCTGTTCATTGATCGCCGTACAGAGTCTCCGTTAAAGAAAGGGAGTGAATCCAGGAGCAAATTAAAGAGATGCTGAGAGACGACATAATCCAACATTCAAATATTCCGTGGACCTCCCCAGTCGTGCTGGTTAAGAAGGACGGAACGCTTAGGATATGCGTGGTCTACCGGCAGCTGAACGCGGTGACGAAGAAAGACGTCTACCCACTCCCCCGCATCGACGACACTGTAGACCGGCTGCGCCACTCTCGATATTTCTCATTGATGGACCTGAAGAGCGGCTACTGGCAGATCGACGTCGACGAATAGGACCGAGAAAAGACAGCCTTCGTCACCCCGGATAGACTATACGATTTCAAAGTGATGCCCTTCGGACTATGCACGGCGCCAGCAACGTTCCAGCGTGTCATGGACACCGTACTGGCAGGGCTGAAGTGGTAGAGCTGTCTCGTCTACCTTGACGACGTCGTAGTGTTTTCAACTGACTTTAACGAGCACTTGCGACGACTCGGAGCTGTTCTCCAAGCCATACAGACCGCCGGGCTCACCCTCAAGGCGTCAAAGTGCTGGTTCGCCTATGACGAACTGAAGTTCCTAGGCCATGTGGTTAGCAACGAAGGCGTCCGCCCAGACCCAGAGAAGACTCGCGCCGTCGCGGCATTCCCAGCGCCGAAACACAAGGTCGTGCGAAGATTAATCGGACTTTGTGCCTACTATCGACGCGTCGTTCGGGATTTCGCAAGAATTTGCGCACCGCTCACAAACCTCACGATGGACGCCGAGAAGTTCGAATGGGCCGAGGAGCAGCAGCTGGCATTCGACAAGCTGAAGCGAAGACCCCAGACTCCTCCTGTCCTAGGACACTTTGATCAGGGTGCGGAAACCGAGATTCACACGGACGCTAGTAATGCAGGACTTGGAGCGGTACTAGTTCAAGTGCAAGAGGGCACCGAGCGAGTCATCGCCTATGCAAGTCAGACTCTGTCCAAACGGAAAAAATTACCTCATGACTGAAAAGCAGTGTCTTGCGGTCGTTTGGGCAAATACGAAGTTCCGCCCGTGCTTGTACGGGAGCCCGTTCCGCGTAGTCACAGACAACCACTCGCTCTGCTGGCTTGCGAACCTCAAGGAACCTTCAGGACACCTCGCTCGATGGAGTCTCCTACTACTGGAGTTAAACATGACCGTAGTCTACAAGTCAGCCCACAAGCACAGCGACGCCGACTGCTTGTCTTTGCGACGTCGTCGAAGGTACGTCGCACCTTCGACGACGGCGGAACTTCGTATTTGCTGTTGTCGAAACACCTTCTGGCAGGAGCAACAACAATGACGACGAGTGCTTCCTAGGAGCAGTGACCACCGACGACCTGGCACGATGTCAACGAAACGATCCTGAGCTGCGCACATTAATTCAGCACCTGGAAGGGCGCGGGGGTACCGTGCCCCATGTTCTCTCACGAACCCTGCCGACCTTCGCCATTCGACAAGGTGTACTCTACAAAGAGAACTTTGGGGACAGCAACTCGCTGTGGCTGCTGGTAATCCCGGCCGACCTTCGAGAGGAGGTATTTCAAGCATGTCATGACGACCCTACGTCCGGACACCTTGGTTACAGCCGAACACTGCCCCGTATTCACGAAAAATATTACTGGCCCAATCTCCCCAAAACCGTCCACCTCTACACCTGATCCTGCCACGAGTGCCAGCGACGCAAGAAACCACCAACGAAGCCGGCAGGTCTCCTGGTGCCAATTCCTCCGCCAACTGCACCGTTCCAGCAGATCAGAATGGATCTGCTTGGTCCTTTTCCGCCGTCGAACCTGGGAAACCGGTGGATAATCGTCGCCACAGATTATCTCACGCGGTACGCAGAAACGAAAGCACTTCCTTCAGGGACTGCTGTTGAAGTCACCAAGGTTTTCATCGAGTCCATCGTCCTCCGGCACGGCGCTCCCGAAGTTCTGATTAGAGATCGCGAATCATCGTTCATGGCACAGCTGACCCAAGAAATCCTCCGGCTCAGTCACACCAGCCATCGTCGTCGTACCAATGCGTACCACCCGCAGACCAAAGGGCTGACGGAGCAGCTCAACAAGACAATCGCCGACATTGTCGCCTACCGTGCACGAACCTTCAAGAACACAAGAGACGAGATCGAGACGAACGTTTGTTTCCCGCTCTTTTAATATGGCGTCTCCCCCGACCCACCGTTGCCAGACCTCTTTCTGTCTCTGGACACGACACCTTCCCTCCTAAGACCTATTGTCTATATCGTGCAGGTGCTCTTGAGATCCTTCCGCTTCTGGTCACCAGGCCGTTATTGCTGCCAGATGAAGCTGGTGGTCCCTTGTCTGCGACCACACTGGGTGTGGTGTTTTGTCCCGCAGTCTGCAGATGTCTGGTAGTGCGACGTAATGCACCAGGTTCAGTTTGCACCAGGTATGACCGTGGTTCGCGGGTCTGCTGTAGCAGCACTCCTTGGTGTGCGGCGCCCGCGTACATCCAGACTGCCGATCTCGGTGCCAGTACAGGTCTCTCTCTTGCTCTGTGACGCTTGTTGTAGTGGCTTGCCTCTTTGGCTTTCACTACGTTGTGACGCTGTCTGTAGCGAGCAGTGTACTTCCAGTTGGGCGTCAAAAGCTGCGGTGACAAAGGAACTGTAGACTTCAGTCGTCGTCCCATCAACAGTTCCGCTGGTGAATAGCCCTCCTTCCCTGGCGTAGTCCTGTGAGCCAGAAGAGCCTGTGCAGGGTCCTCGGACTTCCTTAGCCGGTTCTTCGCGGTTTGGACGGCTCTTTCTGCCTCCCCATTGCTTTGGGGATAGTAGGGACTTGACGTTACGTGTCGCGCTCCCCACTTATGTGTAAAGCACTTGAATTCGCTTGATGCAAACTGGGGTCCACCGTCGGAACGAATGACCTCCGGGATTCCAAATCGTGCGAATATTTCACTCAGTGCTTCGATGACGTCCTTTGACGTCGTCCTGTGGAGCTGCTTAAGCTCAAAGAACCTGGAGAAGTAGTCGATAACTACCAAGTAGTTCTTCCCATCCAAGAGAAATAGATCCATACCGATCTCTTGCCATGGATGTTCAGGCAGAGGTGTCTGAATTATAGGCTCCGCACCTGGTTGCCGGAACTTCTGGCAGGTAGGGAACAAGTTGACGTAGTCGTGGATCTGTTGGCTGATGCCTGGCCACCAAACCGAGTCCCTCGCCCTGGCTCGACATCTCACGATGCCCTGGTGTCCACTGTGCGGGCGTTCGAGAATGTCTTGCCGCATTACCGGTGGAATAACAAGTCTGTTGTTTCTCATCAGGAGCCCTTGAACTGTGGTAAGCTCTGATGCCACGCTCCCATACTTCCTTGCTTCTGGTGTCAAGTCTGTGAGCACCGGCCACTGGCTTTTGCAGTAGAGCATGATCCGTGCCATGGTGACATCCTTGCTCAATTCGGACCTGAGTTTGTCGAGTAGTTCAGATGACGCAGGCAAGAGTTCCAGGGCTAAGAGTTCATACTCCTTTATGTAGGATTCCTCCTTGTCTGTGTGGCTTGCTTGGGATGTGTGGAGCTTCCGCGATAATACGTCAGCAGTGTACATCTCCTTGCCTGGCATGTGAGATATTGTGAAGTCGTACTCCAGGATCCTCATCCGCAAGCGTTGTAGGCGCGACTACGGAAGCCTCAGGGAAGAACTGATCAGAGATCGGCTGGTCGTGGGCCTCCTAGACAAGAAGTTGAGTGAAAAGCTTCAACTGGACGCAAGACTAACTCTACAAGGGGCGATTGCGGCGGCTCGTAACTCCGAAACAGTTAAGCGTCAACAACACGAACTGCGTGGTCACGAGGCAGCGTATGCCGACGTCGACGAAGTTCATAAGCGAGAAGGCCGTTATGGTCCACCGCACCGCAAACATTCAAAGCTACCGACAGCGCCGGAAACATCGTGGTCATGCATATGGTGTGGCGGCACTCTGAGACATAGCAAGGCGCAGTGCCCAGCAACGGGGAAGAAATGCAATGGATGCAAGAAAACTGGCCATTTTCAAGCCGTGTGCATGGCCAGAGACCGTCCAACACACTCACGCTCAAGCAACAACGGGAGGCAAAGAAACTCCGCTGTGGAGGAGCTATTCGTGGGACAGGTGCTGCACTCAACGAACGGACAACCATGGACGGTAAGAGCCAGAATTGGACAAAAGGCGCTGACATTCAAGGTCGACACCGGTGCGCATGTCACGGTGATTCCAGCCACGGAATACGATGAACGTGCCAGGGGTACCCAGACTGTGGCCAACGACAAGCTTCTCACGGCAGGGATGGGCACACCTCCCCACCCTTGGACAGTTCATCTCGACAATCCAGTGGAACAACAAGACGACCCAGCAGAAGATCTTTGTTGCTGAAGGTCTCCACTGCGCGTTACTGGGACGTCCAGCGATTCAAGCCCTCAACGTGCTTCCGGCACTGCACGAGGTCAGCACTACCAGCAGCCATTGTCCGAAGGAATACGAGTCGCTTCTGGGGGATCGTCTGGGAACAATGAAGACGACATACAAGATCGCACTTCATCCTGATGCCAAGCCCTTTGCGATCACTTATCCTCGACGCGTGCCTATCCCAATCCTTCCAAAAGTTCGTCAGGAGATACAGCGAATGCTGGATTTGGGAGTGATCCAACAGGTAGAGCACGCAACGGAATGGTGTGCGCCAATGGTGGTCGCAAAGAAAAATAGACGACAGCCTGAGGATCTGTGTCGACTACACAGAGCTGAACAACCAGGTCATTCGGGAGCGCGTCATTATGCCCCCAATCGAAGAGAACTTGGCAAAGCTCGCTGGAGCGCGCGTTTTCAGCAAGCTGGACGCAAACGCGGGTTACTGGCAGGTTCCCTTGGCACCTGAATCCAAGGAACTGACAACCTTCATCACGCCCGTAGGACGCTTCCAGTTCCAACGACTGCCGTTTGGTATCTCAACAGCACCTGAATTTTTTCAGAAAGAGATGCTCCGAATTCTCGAGGGAATACCAGGTCAAGTATGTCACATGGACGACATATTGGTGTTCGGGACGGACAGGCAGGAATATGACAGGAACCTCGAGCAGGAACTCCAATGTCTACGCAACGCAGGAGTCACCCTTTACAAGAACAAATGTCAGTTTGCAAAGAACAGAGTCAAGTTCTTGGGTCACATCCTGGACAGCACAGGCATCACAGCTGACCCAGAGAAGACAGCAGCTGTGACCAACATGCCAGCACCTGAAAACCTGAAGGAGCTGCGATCGTTCCTGGGAATGGTCAACCATCTGGCAAAATTCCTTCCGATGATGGCAGAAAGAACAAGGCCGCTGAGGGACTTGCTACACAGCGACGCAAGTTGGTATTGGGGGTGAACCACAAGAGAGCGCCTTTCAACAAATCAAGGCCGAACTTAGTACGACTCCGGTCCTCGCTTACTACAACCCTCAAGCGCAGATCACCCTTTCATGGGATGCGTCATCCTACGGACTTGGGTCCGTACTGCTACAGGAAGACCAAGATGGGAAAAGACTTCCTGTGGCTTATGCTTCTCGAGCCATGACAGAAGCGGAACAGAAATACGCTCAAGTAGAAAAGGAGGCGCTCGCTCTCACATGGGCGTGCGAACACTTCCGAATGTACCTACTAGGACTGAGATTTCACGTGGAAACGGACCACAAACCGCTGGTACCGTTGTTCTCAACAAAACGACTAGACGAGATGCAGGTGTCTGCCATCCTGTGCAAGTCTGTTATGAATGCTTCCGCTGTCTCGTGCGTTTCTTGTTTCCTCATGTTAAACTTTGCCCGTTCAAATATGACGTTCGTATGAGGAATGAAGTGGGCTTCAAACTTTTTTTTCACTGTATCGTAGACGTTTAGCTCGTCCGCTGACAGCTTCAGTGAAAATAGAACGTCCTCGGCCTCTCGTCCCATAGCGTAGAGAAATGTGTTCACCTGGGTCGTTTGGTCTTGTAGATGGAGCCCGGAGATAATGCGATAGCGTTCCCATCGTGCGATCCACCTCCTCCAGTCGTTTGGGTCTCTGAAGTCGAGCTTCTCCGGAGTTTCAACGGCGAACGGGTTGAAGAACGGAACACCGCCCGCTTGTGCCGCGCCATTGAAGAACGAAGCCACGCCCGCTTGTGCCGCGGTATCTCCCGCTTGAGAAGGCCCTGACTGGTTTTCTGTCATCGGAGACCGACTCCAGGCGTCCTCAAGGTCTCGTGGTCGATCACGCCACAGCTGCCACCATGTCGCGTACCGTGCACGAACCTCCAAGAACACAAGAGACGAGATCGAGACGAACGTTTGTTTCCGGCTCAATTAATATGGCGTCTCCCCCGATCCACCGTTGCCAGACCTCTTTCAGTCTCTGGACACGACAGACATGATCTCTATGTATGTCGACGTGGAGCACAAGACATGGGACGAGGTGTTGCCGTACGTCACATATGCCAACAACACGGCCGTGCAAGAAACCACCGGGGTGACAACCTTCAACTCGTTCATGGTCGCAAAGTAGCGACTACGCTAGACGCGCTGTTACCCCATGAACCAGCTGTCAACGGAAGCGACGACGCCCAGGTGGTCGCCCAACGGGCAAAAGAAGTCCGTCAGCTCGCCAGGCCCAGCAAAGTGTCGACACTGGCCGCTACAACCTTCGTCGTCGGGACGTCCACTTCCAACCCGGAGACAGAGTATGAGTCTGGACACCGATTCGCCGGCGTGGTCTCAGCGAGAAACTTCTAAAACGGTGTTTCGGACCCTACAAGGTACTTCGTCGACTTGGGGATCTTAACCTCGAGGTTAATATCCCCAACATCATCACGCAGCCCACCACGATCTGAAGTCGTCAACGTTGTGCGCCTGAAGCCGTATTACGCTCGATAGGACTGTGACTGTGTTCCAAATTACTTTTTAGTTTATCTTTCTTTTTTGTTTTGTTTTGTATTGCATCGGGGTCATGCACCGTTTTAAGGGGGAGTAATGCCGCGCGCGCACCTGGCCAAGCAGGCAGCGTGAGCGTGGCCTAATGGTTATCGTGCCTGCCTCCGACGCGAAAAGCCAGGGGTCGATTCCTGGGAGCGACGTGTGTTTTTTTATCCCTGCAACTTAGTGTTGTGGTAATTTCGAGAATCTTGTTGCTTTTCGAGGTCAGAATGTTCTACACGCCGAACCTTCTACGCCAATTATTCCAGAAGCTCACACGTGTACAAAACGGGCTCCGCGTGGCGATCTGCAGTCAGTTTCACCCCAGCGTTCGACTCTGCTCTTTCGCCGACTTCGACGCCTGCGACGCTCTGCTCTTGTCTTCTGTTTCCTTTTTATTTTTGGGCACAAGTTCGCCCCCATTAAACGCTTCAGTTTCCCCAGTTATTCTTTGTTTCACCTTGTCATTTGTGACAATATACAGTGGCTCTAGGTGACACAGATGCTCCCGTGACGTCGGTCGCGTGCCTCGCTGCGACGCTGATATTGGGTCGGGGGGCCCTAGCCACCACAGCTCGCCAAGCTTTCGTGAAACGGAGCATAGGTATAGTCCATAGTGTTTTATATTTACAGCGGAGCTGTTAAGGGCTTGTTTCCCCAGGATCGTATCCTCCGCAAAGAAATGTCGACACAAAACTCTGGTTGCCGCCGTCGCTCATAGATGCCGGTAGCTGTCCAGAGTGTTGTGTTTGCCGGTTGTCCGCTTGCCGCCGTCGCTCAAAAAGCGTGCATTTCTTCGGAGGAAAAAGAGCGGGAAAGGAACGAGCGGCGATGTGCGCAGCAGCGCGCGAGGCCGCTGTCGCCTAAAGTTCGACTGCGTCGGGCGCTTCAGAGTTTCTTGCGAAAGAAGAGCACATCGGTCGCCTGGAAAGCCACCGCCGAGAACAGGAGCTACAGGCTCCGCTGCCCTTCCCTCTTCAGCAGAGTAGAAAGGTTGAAAGTTTTTTTTTTGCTTTTTCTTCTGGTTAAGACAGTAGTCAATTTTTGCAAACTACGGTGGCATTTAACTTACAAACGTTTTCTGGTGTTTTGCACGCCTAATATTTTATTTGACCAAAAGACACTTGCGTTTGTGCAGCTCTGGTGGTTCACTTAAAAATATCTAAACAATTGGCACACAAATCTGCTTAAAAAATGTTTGCTTGACAATAAATATAGACTACCAATCCTAACCCTACCAAAACAAATGGTTCAAACATAAACCGGAATGAAATGGGAATTTCAATCCCTCATATGGGCCCATAAGCAAACCGTATTTCTAGAAACCGTTAAATGAACCGGAAATAACCAGTCCGGAAACCCAACCGTAATTGATCGAAGCGGAAGCTGAACCGTATCTGGCCAATCCGTAGATCTTCACCGGAGTGGGTCTAACCGTATATTAAACCGTAACAGGCAACACCGGAAAATATTAAAAATAGTTTAATAGAGTGACATACCTACCCTTACAGAAATGTCATATCTGGACTTATATTAAAACAATACTGATATGAATATATAAGAAATTGGGCAGATATGGGCAGATATGCATAATAAGGCCGTATCTGGATGGATAAAGTCATATCTGCACAATTCCTTATATACCCCTATCTACCCAATTCCTTATATACCATATTTAGACTGCTTTATATGATCCATCGTTTGAGCCTGTCAAATAGGGTACCCACAACATATAAAGCAATTTCCATGTGATGCTCCTTCTAGCATCACATGAAAATTATTGCCATGGCGCAGGTACTATACTTTCCAGGTCCAGACTTGGGATCGTATAATGCATTTTTACGAATATCCACAAAATATACAATTTACTCCTATCCCGCACTGCCAAATGTGTATTTACGTAGATATATCTACAGAATAGTCCGCAGACCAATCTTTATTGGCGTGGTTCAGAATTTGTCATTTCGACAAATATGTATGCTACAAAGATAGAATGCAGGCAATCACTAGTTAGAAAACATTTTAACATGTCATTCGACGTCGGAAATTCACCGCCCTTTGATGGGATTGGTTGTCAAGGTAGCAGACAGGGAATATGGTTTGCAAAGAAAAGTTTTATAGATAAAAGCGCCAAAACTCCAAACTAGCACTTCCCCCATTCAAAAAAGATTGATAAGAAACAAAACTGTAATATCACACGAACAACCATTCAAATTAAAAAAAATAACAGCACACGGACACCTATTAAAATAAAACAAACGGGAGGCGACAATTAAGCTGTAAACTACACGAAAGTTCCAAAGTCGTTGATTCTCAATCACAGAGTCACAGTCCTGATTCACCTCTCTGGTCCAGCAGAGCAGTTTTGACATGGGCTTGCTTGCTAGCCTCTTCGTTGAAGTCCTTCCTTGCACCGTGCGATCTTCAAAGACCCCAGTCGCTCCTCGCTGGCCTTGTTTTTCCTTTCGGTTTCCAAATCATCCCTTGTGACCACGTATGTTGCACACACACACACGGACACCATTGTTCGTCGGAGGCAATACAAGATGAAAGGGTCATTACTGCTCCTTGAACACGACGAGGTCACCTCTGTTTCCCGGACTAGAAAATGAAGAGGGCATCATATCTTTAACTAAACCCTCAAAAAAAGAAAAAATATTACCGCATAAGTAGCAAAAACAAAAATACGAAGGAATAAATAATGAGAAAAAAATGAAATAATGAACACACAAGTAAAAAGAATAAAGACACGAAGGACTTACACAGAAGCCACATTTGGTCAATTAACATTAACGTTTAATTCTGGTCAAAACTATTCCTGGTGCGCTAAAGATAACCAATATGGTGTGTAAACTAGGCGACCTTGAGCAAAGCAAGGATATTTGTGATCATAATCAAATGTCATTGCGAACTCAAAAAGCGTGGCTGCCTGTGTAAGTCTTTCATTTGACTATTCTTCTGAATTCTGTGTTCATCATTGTGGCTGCTCTGGACCAGGCGGAACTTGGTGGTGCATTTTCTATTCTGACCTTACTTCGGAAAGCTTCGTACCCATAGAAAGAAGCACTAGCTTCTCTACATAATCCCACCCCTTCTCCTTGGAGATACCCTCCGTGTATGCTGTAATTGGAAGAAAAAAGACAATAATCAGCACACATACACATTATTAACTACATTGTCTTGTAATGATTTTTCTAAATAGGCCCCTGGCCCAGGACCAAAACAACACAATACTTTTTTTTGTGGGATGCATAGTTTTTGGCACAAACAATTTGGCCCACATTTTGCTGAATATACCCTGTATAATCTTAAAGTGCACCATTACATTTTCGGCGTACTTTACACCAAAATTGTGCTTCCTATGGGCGTGACATTTAAAAGCTAAATCCGCGAACACTTCACAATAATTTATGCTTATTAAGCCGTGTGCTCTATGTGGGGCCCTTAAGTTCAAAGCATCCAAAGTGCGCGTCCGTCTGCATTCGCACACTATACAGAAGAGGGGAGAATGCGGCCAGACAACTGCTTTTACTCCTTGCAGCATATAGCTCAAAGATTCTTTAAATTTTGTTTATTGAGGGCATTTCACCCCGAAAAACGTACAAAGACAAGCTTGAAGGTCGCACAGGCAGTCTAAAAAACCGATTACATCGTGTTTTTTTCGCGCCATAAAACGGTGTGTAATTATAATCATAGCATCAATGGGACTACACAAGATTGCATTAAAGTTCCCAATTGGTTGTGTTTTATACCACACAGCCACTGTGTGTACACAAGTCAACTAGCTCTACAGATACTGCTCAGCACACCACTGCTAGGCTGAATCAGATAAGTGTCACCCTTGCCGAACTTGAAGTACAGTCGCGATCTATAGACCTTTCCGGCCTCCGTCACATGGGCGCTGCCATCTTGGAAGCATGTGACGCGGCCGCCATAAGGTGGCTTCAACTAGTCGCTCCACTCACCCCTCCGCGCCTTGGCGAAGGCGTGGCATTCGCGTTTTTTGTCGCGTTTCACCGCGTTTCTTGCCTTATTGTAAATTGCCGCCCGATGTTTACATTTACAACTTAATTGCATGCCATCATTATGCGCACGACTACACATGCAGTTAATTTTGTAACCGATTTTGACTCTTTTCCCCGTCGGCGTACCGGATACGCGTGAGGAGGGAGGAGATACAGAAATCAGCGTCAAAAGTGGCACATATTGAGCCCAATTATTTATGACAACTTAAATTTACACAGCGATAGTGGCGGAATATTCGAAATAAGCATAGTGCAATGTATATGTATAATCGCGCATTTGACCAAAATACTTCGCAGCATATTAAGCTATGGGTGTTTCCTGAAAGCCTCTGGCCTTGCCTTCATAACAAATTTAAATAGTTGTTTTTGATTATATAGGACATATTAGATATACAGGTGACAAACGTTTAACTCATATTTTATCTGATGCTTTGGATAATGTTAACGTCCACATCGGGCAATTTGTTTGTGCACGACATTACACCTAAATCTGTTAGACAGTCTTAAATTGTTTTTGCAATAGAAACGTTTGCTTGATTTGTTTATTTATGAATTGAGAGGAACTGTACGCTATGCTTGGTCACATATCTGCAGTCATTAAAGGGTGCTAACATTTTTTATACAAAATCTGACTAATAAATTGTATTTATTTTAAACACAAAAACCGCTTTGAAATAATCTGTCACAAAAAGCTTGAGAGTGCCTAGGGCTCGCATTATGTGATGCCGAAAAGAAGCTATCTCCATGCAAATCACCCAAGTTCAGGGTTGTTGATTTTAAATCGTATCAGTTTGCATGGAGATGTGTCATGAAGGTTCGTGAAGTCGTGCCTAGAATTCGACTTCAACCGAACGTATGAGAGATCACTTCTCTCGTAGCCTTAATTTTATTTGGCAAAGTTTGTACAAAGATAAAATTTCAGAATTCAATTGATGGGCCTCACTTATCTCATGTGCCAAGCACGTCGTAATCAAATGTCAGTAAAACAAATAGTTCATTTTCTAATGCCAACGTTGTTAAATGCTGTTTATAAGTACTTTAGCAAGGTCAATAGCTAAGCGAATTTCACACCCGACCTAGGACGGTGACCATCGAAATATATCTCGAGTACTTCATTTTTTTTAAAGAATACATCCCCAGACAATATCACTTATTTCTTAGAATATCTGCGTATAATAGGAGACATTTCGAGTTTCTAAAGTTCACAGAAAGTTGGTGTCCGTAAAAATCAGTCAGTGAACTTGCGACTTCGTGTGTGTTTCGCGATTTAGGAGGTTTTCAATCAGGTTGTGGACCTGCATTTTTACTATATATCTACTCATTGGTCTTTTCATTAGTTTATTTTTTTTTAAACTAGGGTCAGTGGGTCAGGCCGTAGACGATGGAACCCTCCTAGTGCATCGTAGTCTTACGCTGCCGAAAGTGACCAAAATCAACGACGAACATGACCAGATGCATCGTAAAGCTTTCGTAAAAAAGTCCGCGAATATGACTCGAAACCACTTCGTGGTTCTCGAATTGGCTCAGTACCAAAGTTTTATTTGTTGAGCGCTATAACAGGCAAATTTGAATGACGAAATTAGGCGAGAAGGGTATAACACACCAACACAGTTGAGAGCGCGCTGAAACCGAAACCAACCAAATTGAAGCCACCCAATGGTGATGATGATGATGATGATGATGCGGCTGTTCCCTTTAGATCGGGTGGGCTCGAACAATATTCATGCCCAAGCCTGGGGGCACTTGCGTGCTATTGCCCCCTAAGGTAGATCTTTTTATACCAGTCCTCTAATCGTCTCTTTGATGCCTCGACAGACGGCCTATGCGGGCCGCTGGAGGCTGTAGTCTCGCTCGAGGCAGGCCTGTCCGCTGGTGCGGCTGGCCTAACCTCAATGGTTTGGTGTCCATCTCTAGTAACAGTGAAGCCCAATACTTCGGCAAGCTCCAGAGGGTTTTGAAGGTCTCGGTCGTTGCCTAGTGACCGGGATGGCCGGAGTCCTGCACATTCCAGTACAATGTGTGCTACTGTTTCGTCGTGGGCCCCGCACACCCGGCACACGCTCGTGGTCACGGTAGAATCGAAGTGTCGTCTGTAAGACAGAGTCCTTAGTGCCCCAGCTCGTGCCTCAAATAGCAAACGACTACCCAAGCTATTATCGTATAGCCTAGCCTCCGAGCCGATGGTCCTCTTGTTTGCAACATACACCTCGAGCGTAGTCTTCAATTGGGCATCTTTGAGCCACTGCTGTGTTTCCTGGTCGCGAACCTTTTTCCGGACCTCTCTCTCCCATTCTCTGGCCGACGACGCTTGGACAGGGTTGGCAAAAAGCCGTACTTGCTTTGGAGCTGGTATAGGCGTTTCTGCCAGCGGGTCTGCAGCCCAGTCAGTTGAGTGTACCTGAACAGCCTTTTGGCCCACCGGCAAGTGTTCATATGTCGGAGACGTCCGTCGTAGGCGATTTTGCTGGTAGCTTCACGGGCTTCAAAAGAGGACCATCCCAAATCACCCTGGACAGCCTCATTTGCTACTGTACCATGACAGCCTAGCGCTTGGCACCCGATCTCCCTCTGCCTACGTTCTATGTTAGCTCGGATATCTCCAGGGACACACACCACGGCGTTAGCAAAAGTCAGTCCTGGTACCACCACCGCCTTCCACAGCTCCCGGGTCAAAACGAATCTATTGCAACTCCAGAGATTCCGTCTGCGCAGAATGCTGGTTCCTCTGATGGCTGCTTGGCGGAGATGGGCGTGGTGCTCTTGCAAGTAGTCCTCTGTATTTGTGAGTGTAATGCCCAAGTACCTGTACGAGCTCATTACAGGTACACAGTCCACCCCGAGTCGAAGACTGCCAAATGTTGGATCTTGTGGACCTGCAAACAGCACCGCTGCTGACTTGTTGGTGTTGAATTTCAATCCAAGTCCTGTTGCTACCTCGGTACAGATATCTAGGAGTTTCTGCATGTCGCAGACTGATGCCGCGGTCAGTACTACATCGTCTGCGTAGTTAAGTCCGGGTAGAATCCATTCGACGGTCAGTCCATCTTCTAAGTGAGCCAACGAGAAGCCCAGTCCAGATCGGATCAGTTGCGTTTCGAGTCCGGTTACGTAAAGCATGTACAATAGTGGAGAGAGCGGGCACCCCTGGCGTAAACCCCTTGTCACCAGCACTTCCTCAGAGTTAGCTTCACCTAACTTTGTCCTAACCGTGTTTCCACTGTATAGGCGGTGGATGAGGGTGACCCACTCAGGTCGCATGCCAAGATGTTGTAGTCGACATATCAACTGGGCATGTGGCACACTATCGTAGGCCTTGGCGACGTCGAGAAAACAACATATTAATGTCCTCTGCTCCTTGCGGGCCACCTCAATACATTGTGTTAGAGTGAACAGATGATCTTCCAACCGGCGACCTCGTCGGAAACCTCCTTGAAGTTCCGTAAGCAAGCCTTCTTCCTCTGCCCATGCAGTCATGTGCTCCTTCAGAATATGTACGAAAGTTCTATATATCGTGCTGGTCACAGTCAGGGGTCTGTAGTTGCAGAGGTAACGCTGGTCACAACCTTTTGTTTGGAACGAGAACGACTTTGCCTCTCCTCCAGTCTCCAGGAACTTCTTCTATTCCAGAGGCAATGTTGTTAAAAATTCCTGCCAACTGATCCCTTGAACCATTCCCTAGTGCCTTGAGGACGCTTGCCGGAATCTCGTCCAATCCTTGGGTGGTGTTACTTTTTAGGTGAGTCAAAGCGCGTATAATTGACACCCTGCCGATTTCTCCACCGTTGACATCAACCGGAGTACCATCCAGATTTTGATTTGGAAAGATGTCCTGAGGTGGTGCTGCTCCCGGGGGCGAGAATACCTTCACTAGGTGTTCTGTAAGGCTATGCCCAAGTTTATCTGCGTTCAGCCTTGTGTTCTCGTCAAATATAGCCGGCCTCTGATCTCTCCCATCCAGGGTTCCAAGGAATCTCCAGAACGTTCTAGGCGCATCTCTCCCGCTTGAGCTAATGTCTCTCATTGTGTGCAAGTCAGCCTGAGACATTTTCTTCTGGACGAGTTGCTTTGCGGCTTGCTTTTGCGCCTGGTACATCTGCCATTTTACTTCGACTTCGTCTCTGGTCCCCATGTGAAGGGCCATGCGGTGTTCTCTGTTCAGTTCTTTCCGTACTGGGATGGCGGCTTGAACCTCCGCGTCCCACCAGCGCTTTCTCCGCCTTCGCCCATTTCGGGCCTTCGTGGAATGTTGCTGGATGATTAGCTTCAGTTCTTCTACGTATCCCATGTAGTCAGAAGCACTTTTCCTCGTGGTGCTGTTTTCAAATTCCTCCACAACTCTTTCAACTGCACTTGAAAATAGCTTGAGACATTTTGTCGGATGGGGCTTTCGTCTCGTTGTTATAAACGTTGCTTTTGAGAATATTAGCTTAATTCGGTTATGGTCGCTTCCGATGCTGTGTTCACCAGCCTCGTCTATGTGAACTTGAACAAGATAACGAGCCAGCTTGTGTGACACTACTGCGTAATCAATACATGTTTTGCTTGCGCGAGCATTCCAAGTAAATTGACCCTCACATGAACCTCTTAGATTAACTACTTCCAAGGCGAGATCTTCACTCATCTGCAGCAGCAGCCGTCCATTTTCATCTTCCCAGCCATCCAGTTCATGAAGATGTCCATTGAAGTCTCCCATTATGAGTAGTTCTTTCGTATCAGCCAGGGCCCTAGCATCGTTCATCACGCATGTTATTAACGCTTGGTTCTCCTCTCGGCGGGCAGCTCCCACCGACAGGTACAGTACGCAAACGGCGACAGGAATACCGAGTATCGCTCCTGTTACCCAGATGTGATCCCAGCACTCTCGTGGCTCCTTGTGCCATACGGATGAGCTACGCCACACCACTCCCACTCCTCCACCTCGACGCGTCCCCTCCAGTCGGTTGCGTCCAGCCCAGTACCAGCTTTCCGAAGTCGGTGGTTCTTCGAGATCACGAAGGTGCGTCTCAGCTACCCCGAAGAGGGTCATATCTTCTCCCTCCAACTCGCCGTAGAGCTCTTCCCATTTCTGCTCCCGTCGCGCTCCGTGGAGGTTGAGAAACCCCACCGCTTCCGTGGTTTTCTTACTGCATCTACGTCGCCTCCGTCTTTTTTTCCCCGTTGGCCACTTGTCTTCCCCCCCTTGCCTGTGAGCCTTCTCACTGGCGGTGCCATTGGTCCAGGTAGCTCAGTTGTTGCCTTACAATATCTGCCACCATACTGCGCAGGTCTTGTGGATGAGGCAGAAGAGGCTGGCACAGTTGAGCAACACTCGCAGGTGTTGGGAATGACGGAGATTGCAAGCAATGGGTCGGGGGCCCTCCATTTGGCAGCATCTTGTGCTGGTGGGGTGACTTCATTTCGGGAGGCCACTCCGGTGATACATGGTCGTATGGTGGCGCACGTATGGTTATCCACTGCTGCAACCCTGGAGCTTCTGTTGCCGAAAGCAGTTGCATCTCTGGGTCTACGGTGTGCGATTTCTGTGGGAGCCCACACAACGGGGGTCGGTTCACTGGAACAGAGTAGCGCAGCGGTTGTCCCAGCTGCGCCGGTTCCAGATATGACACCGAAGCATTCGTGTTTTTTGTCCTGGAGGGCAGCATGACTGGGAAAAACGCTGGATTGTTCTTTGCGGGCGGCTGTTCGTCGGAGCCTCTGTGATATAAATGGCGTGACGGCTTGATCAGGCGGGAAGCAGTGCTCCGGTGTCCCTCTGGGAGATGATCGCTGAAGCCTGGAGGAGGTTTCTTCCACTTCTGACCGGTCCTCCAATGATAGTCGCGCATGTCCGAAAGCTTTCTTTTCTGTCTTCCTTTTCCGCCAGCGCTTTTTACGTCTCCTCTTTCTAAAAAACGGCTTGCGACTGAGGCTAGTTGCTGGGCCACTAGTTGGGCTCCCGTCCTCCCGTAGTGTACGCCATCTGTGTCCATGGTGTTTTGATCATCTATATTTCGTCCTAAATCCACGTATCGTGCACGTATCTTCTTACATAGCCTTTTGAGTTTGGCGTTGAGTAGCATCGTCACCGCATGCACTTCCTTTCCTTTGGTCACGACTTCTGGGACCGAACAAATAGTGAGTGCCGATTTACGTGAACTCCATCTTTTTTGGAGACATTCCACCACATGCTCTGGTTTGTCTCCCCTGAGCAGATTGTTAATCCCCACATGTAAGATGTACATACGGGCTTGTTCCTCGTATTCGTCGATCATTGCATGGACTCGTTCAATCTGTTGCCTTTCTGTGGAGCAGTATCTCCACACAGCTTCTGTTGTTTACCTCAGACTGGAAGAGGTCAGCAATCCGCGCCACATTACTGTCTCCAGCGACCAGGACCTCCCGTGTCACACCTTGGGGAGGTCTCTGGGGAATACTCTTCGGTCGTGGCGTTCCCTTAGTAGTCTCGTAACATCCTGCTGGTCGAAACCGCTTGGATACGCCTCCACTTGCGTCCCTATTTCTGAAAGCATCTGGGTCTTTTGCGTCGTGAGGTTCTCCGCGCCATTGTCAGTCCCTATGTCGCTGCTGCCATCTAGTCTTTCGGCGACTGGTTTTAAAGAAGTATCCAACGCTTGCGGTTCGTTGACACCTTCGTGGCTATCAAGATATTCCTGGGATGCCCTATTAAATGTAATCCTGTTGTCCAGCTGGCCATGGACATCTTGGACATTCAGGCGCACACGTGATTCGAACGACTGCTCCTTCGACATCGATGGCAGTGTCTCGTTGCTAGTGGAAGGTATTGCGTCTTGTGATTCAGCCTCCATGCCTCGGAAGGTCCCATTTCGTGTCGTAACCTCCCTCAGCTCTGTCTCTATTGTTGTTATCCTTCGGTGCAGTTGTTTTAGAGCGCTACCATCCGTTTCCGTTTTCTGGAGGCGCTCGGCGAAGCCGTTTAGACGCACCCCCAGCTCCTCCAGCGTTTTCTGCTGCGTCTGGCATAGCTGTTCTAGCATTGCGCAGCCCTTGCAGGAAATACTGGTCAGAGGTTCTTGCGGCTTAGTACTTGGACTGTTGATCAATTTTATATCATGCTGTGAAGCCTGCACAGTGGTCCCTTTATCTGGCCGGCACTGGGTCCTTGCGGCCGTCCGCCGTTCTGAAGACAAAAGCGATCCGTCCTGGATCTCACCAGGGGTAGGCATTGACTCCGGGGGTGTCAGAAAGCTTCCCTCGAAGTCACTGACCGTTGCGGCACCCTCCTTGTCTTCGGTAAGAGCTCGTAGGTGCCCCTCCGGCAGCAACACATCGGCGCTCAGCTCCCCGTCGCTGTCCAGTGATGGTTCTTCACACTGTACAGTTCTCAGCAGATCGCCAGGTACTTCCGCAGCGGCTTGCAGTCGATCTAGCAGTTCGCTCTTAGATCCAACGGTTGAAAGTCCCCTTGCTTTTAGCTCCCATTTAAGATCCATGACCTTCATCTTCCTCAGCTCTCTCAGACCATGGCGCTGAGCCCTTGGGATCGGGCGGTAGCACGCCACCTAGCCTTTTGCGCCTATATTCACTCTGTACTGTGAGGCGCCATCAGCCTAGTTTTCTCTCGCTTTCTGCCACCATTCACTTAATCTTTGCTTGGTAATCTCTACTGTCTTCAAATCCACTTTTCCTTCGCTGTCTCTAAAAAATGACCTTATTAAATCTATGTGTCTTCGCTATGCATAGGGTGAAACAGTAGAGTATCAAGTGCTCAACAAGCAAGTGTCCATTTCCTGGTACTTCGCTCGTAGTTCTGGTTCGCAACACCTGTCCTTGCCTCATGAGCTTCCCCTAGAATTGTCATAAATGCTTTCTTTGGCAATAACTGTTTTGTTTATCTATAGCCTTCCAGAGCCTTCTTTGTCTTCATTCCCTCTAGCCACCGATCTCTTTCTGTGGCGTTAACTTTCTGTGGCGCCGAGTGTGTCAGCGCCCTCTGTCCGCCGGTCGGGTAACTACTGAGATGAAAAAGGTCTATACGAAGGTGAAACAAGCAATCGTCGACTGCCCAGTACTGGGAGCATCATGCAGCAGCTGACTTGCTCTCCTTTTCAAGTGCCTTGCCAAACAAGTGTGGTAAGTCGTCTGATAAGGAGAGAACGTCGCCACGGACAGCACTGAGCAGTTGATACTCACCTGTTTACCTTCATATGGATTAAGTCTCTACCTGGCCGAAGTAGCCAGTGTGTGCGAAGCACAAGCGGCTGTATTGAAATCTCAAGAGGATGAAAGTTCAGAACAGGCTTGGTAAGGTTTCACATTGCAAGTATGCCCCTGCAAATTTCACTTTTTAAAACATAAAAATGCATTTCGAATTGTCACCAGGACAAGCTGCTCTTACACAGCTGTATATATAAGGCAGCTTACGATCAACAACCTTTCCAGACTGCCATGGACCTATCCTCGACCTAGTCGATGCTAGCTTCTGTTCGGCGAGGGCTGCACTGAGTAGAAAGGTGAAAATGTGCTGTAGATTATGTGAAACAAACAAACAAAAGCAATCCTAGCATGCAAAACTCGCTAGAGGCACTGACAAATAAAAATCAAAGGTAGGGTCAATTATGTTAACGCAATATACTTCAAACGCGTACCATGAGTGCTGGCAAGGTATTTGCTGCTTTCAATCTAGATAAGCTTGTAAATTTACATGCCAAATAACAAATAACTTAGAAGCTGAAATATATTTCGATGGAACTACAAAAATCGAAGACTAGCTCTGCAAATATGGTGCTATCTAGTACATGATGAGTAGAATCGGATTACAGCGTCCCCCTTACAAAGACTAAAGCAAAACAAGTATAGTCTGCCGCGCTACTACAACAGAAACGATGGTATAGTGATTTCATGAGATCAGAGTTTGGAACAAGTGTGACAGGGTTTGACACGACAAGTATGCTAATGCAGGGTTTGTATAGGATTCAAAGATAGATATTCAAGGATATTCAAGGAATTTCAAGGGCTTGTGAGAGTATTTCAAGGACTTAACTCAATGCCGCAAGTAGAAGATTTCATTAATATATTGTTGCCAAAATATTGCAAACATCAATTTTATTGCATTAAGCAAAAAAACATTATATCTTGCAAACTTGTATGCATTGCACGAAGCCGAAATAAAAATAATTTCCAAAACCGCTTGTGTTAACTTCGGGGGACCTCCTGCAGCTTTTCCTCTTTTTGCTGGCTGATGCTAAGCAGCACCTCGCCCTTGCTTTTTGCAGTTCCTTAAGACTATTTGATTTGACAATGTAAATAGTCGTTCGAACACTCGTCAAGAAGCACCCCGTAGTGCTCACAGTGTTCGATTTCCCGCTGCAAGGCCGTTAGAAAGAAAGGTCTCGGTCCATGACACGTCACATAGGCGCATTACTTTTATCTGCAAGAAACGCTTTTACCACCTCACTGACTGGGAACATTTGTTGGAACAACTTGCCCGATTTTTACGATGCCCGGTAGGAACAGTGGCATGTGACGACCTTCAGAGTCCACAACACTTCGGCATTTGTCAGCAACTCGTGCGTCTTGCAAGCCGCGTTAAGGTTTGGCAACTGCGGTGGAGGCGGGACAGTGGATTGTTCACTCGTGCCCGGAGCCAGGTAATTTCACACCGAGCTCTTGCTGCGATCTTCATGAATGCCGGCATGTTTCGCGCCCTTCATATGGCTCTTCAACGCCGTCTCGCCCAAGGCGGCGACAGCGAAGATTTTCGCACGGCTTTTTCCGATGCTGATTTGTCGTATCTGGCGCCACCCAGTCTTCATACTCATCACTGCAAAGCACGCACATTAAAACCTGCTTTTGCAGGGCAATTTCCTACGACCGACGACGAAACACGAGGCAAATGGCGTAAAAAGTGCGCAAAGCATTGCCGGATGAGATTAGATTCGGATGGATGGAGGGATGGTTGGTAATGGCTGTACCCTTTGTATCGGGCGGCAGCTTGCGCCACCAAGCCTAACATTTCGTCATCCCTTTTAATTTGTATGAATTTTGTTATAACAGCCCCCCCTCTCTCTATTCAGGTGAATTTATTTATGATTTTTATCTGTACTTTTTTTTTTCCTTTATCCTTCCCTAGATCTCTTCCACCAATCTTCCAATCTCCTCTTAATTACCGCAATTCTTTCCCTATCCATTCGTCAATCTATGTCCGGAAAACCCAGTGCCCCCCCCCCAAATCCGTAGACATTCCCCCCAAGAGGGTGGGACGAAGCCCCATGCACAGATTCGGATCTGCTTCAATGTGGCCAACCATCCAATGAAAATCGGCTAAACCTGAACAAATTGAGATAACTCTGACCGAAACCAATAAGATAACATAAATGTGTCATATATACCCGCATTTGCTATTGTAAATAGCCATTCACGAATTTCCAAGGTCTAGCCAGAATATCCAAGGCTTTCAAGTGCCCTGCAAGCCGAATTGTTAAATTCAAGGGTTTTCAAGGTCTAGAAAAAAATCCAGGATTTTCAAGGGCCTTCAAAACCCAATTTTTGAATTCAAGGGTTTTCAAGGGTTTCAAGGACTTGTGCGCACTCTGTAATGTCATTATTCATTTTTTGTATATTTACGGTGACAGTGCAGAGAAACAATCACACACCAGATACTCAGAAAGACAAGCAAACGCGCTGAACTTATAACTCTTGTGTATTCGACTACTTCATTCTTCACTTCAACGTCTGGATTGACTTTCCAGAACGTGATAAGCAGAAGAAATAGCACAAAATACAAGAAAAACAAGACAAAAGAAAAGCAAAAGACAGAAAAGGAAACGGAGAAAGCGAACCCTTACAATTCATCCCTCTCCCTCACCGCTATCGTTTAGATAGAAATTGGAGCTCTTTGGTCGACACCGCTATAGGTCTACTTACACAGTTGCAGTGATGTGATTGGCCTAAGCCGTTTTGGTGCACCTTTTGGAGCAGCCGAAACAGTGTTTTGGAGCAGCAAAAGTGGCCTTTGGAGCAGCCAAAAATAATGTTTTGGAGCAGCAAAAGGTGGCTTTTGAGGCAGCCAGAACAGTGTTTCGGAGCACCAAAACTGGCTATCGGAGCAGATATTCTTAGAAAACAAAAATATTCGTTTTAGGTGCTGGACAAACGAAGAGCACTTGCTCGCCGACATAACGAATTATGGTCAAGTTCGACCACCTAGGAGTCTTTCATGGTGTACTGAAATGTCAATGACATGACACATTTTGCAATGCTTCATTTAAATTATAACTATATATGTACCCACTATAGATAGATAAGAACCAAACTTCACATATAAAATTAATTGAAAATGACCAGCTTAGTAGTAAATATCACAGCATTAGGTTGACTAGTGATATAATATAATAAATGGAAGCAGTCTCCGACTGATGAGACACGTAACAACTGCAGTGCAATGCGAAATTGCACTCAAGCAAAAGGTGCATTACAATACATGTACTTTTTGCTTTTCGAACCTTCTGCAAAGCTGCTGCAAGCTTCGCTTTGGCTTAGGCTAGTATAATGTCCACTTTCATGTCTCCAAAGAGACATTGAGACATCCCACAGGTGTGCAGTGCTGTAGTCGTTGCCGAGCAGTTGAAAAACCGCTTGCTACCGTTTTACTGATTCCCGACGTGCCAGATTTTCGTCAAAAGTAAACGTAAAACAGTGGACTGCAAGCGTCCCGGCTGGTGCCTCTGTCGTGCAATCATGTTTGCATGCACGTCAGGGCAACTTCGGCAGGCTTGCAGCTGCACGTGCTAAGTCGCGCGAGCGAGACGGTTTCATCAAAATCGAAACCAGGCCCTATGCTCAGTCGCAAACTGGTTTCCAAAAAATGTATGAAAATGTAACTGCCCAGCATGGACAATAAACAGTCGCGGCGCGTGCTTGCAAGGCCGGCCGGCGAGGTACAAGCTAAACATACAGAAAAAAAGAACCTGAGCGCATCGATGCAGGACGTCGCGAGTCAGGTCAAAACGTACTTGGAGCGCATTGTGCAGTGACTG
>JABSTQ010007597.1:0-23803 GCA_013358835.2 Ixodes persulcatus
GGGTATTTTAACAAAACGGTAAACTCAAACGCGAACTTTTTTTTTTTTTTCATTGTTTGTTTATACGCTCTCCAGCGTTTAATACCCAGGCTAAAAATGCCGGCTCACTGATCTGTGACGACTTTGCAGGCGAGAGCTAGTAGGCATGCCCAAAGCGCGTTGCACAAAAAAAAAAAAAAAAAAACTACCGTTATTGCGTTGTTTATTCGTTCGCGAGCGAAACGTTTTACGCGCGGCATCAAACTGCGCACCCCAACATACCAACGTCGTCGCGTACAAAGTCAGCACGACAGTATCGCCCCACTTCCTCACACAAGTACACAAATTACAAGCGATATTACGAAACTACAAACGATACCACGAGCTCTAATTTTTCCAGACGGCCCAGAAGTGACTCAGTTGGTGTGTACGGCCCCTTTGCCCTGGCTCATCTTCACGAGCCTACGAAATAACGGAAGTTTGAAAGCTTTCAGACGTTCCTTTTTACTACTTCGACATTGCGGAGTGGAAAACAAGACAGTGCACACAGCTTACGAGAATCCGAACATCGAACTTGTAGCACGGCACGCTATAAAGAGCAATCCAAGCAGCGCTGGCGAGCGCCGAGCGCAAAAAAAACAAAAAAACTTAGGCCTAACAACTCACTTTTGGAGGTCACTGAGACAGGCCACCAGCACGGAGAAACTAGGAAAGAACACGCGATTCTGGACAATTTCTTTTATATAGTCCGTTGAGAATGTTGGCTCGACCAATAGCAGTCGTCACAGGGCCATCGTGTTCCATTAATGCGTCTCTCGATGCACTTCGCAGTGTGACTCTCGGGTTACGTATGCGTTACGTAATAACCCTTCTCATGAGCCCTTGATATTGAAACCGCGCCCCTGGTGGGTTATAGTTTTTGCTCCATTTTTTGGGGACCAGAGTTAGTAACTCTTTGTGGCTTCGGAAATCCTTGAGTTCCCCAGATTGCACCACTTTTGTCCCTATTGCATCATCCAAATTAATGCGCACATACACATATACATATATATAGCCCTGGTTCTAATCAGTTAATCATTATGAGACATCATACATGTGATCAGGAACACGAAGGTCGCTTGTTCAAAGTGCTACAAAGCGCTGCTTTTAAACCGTGATCCAATTCAGAGTTCGGTCTGCAGGGACATCCCGTCCCTAGGTCCGAATGTTTGCATGGTTTGCATTGAGTGACAGCCAAACGGACTTCGGCGATGAAAATGTTGCTGCGGTACCTTAATTATGATGCAACAAGGCAGAGGATCGTGCCGGAAATTGATCTGGCAGTATCTACATGACATCGTGAACGTTTTCAGACGTCTCATTTGTTAGTTGTCTTTCCCTGCGCTGGTTGTCGTTCAGCTCTTTGATCGTCTGCTAACGAGGCGATGCGCACTGGGCGTCTCTTTTGAGCAACAGATGAAGCAAATCTTTGTCAAAAAAATCCTCAGCAAGCTCGCCACATTCGCTGGTTCTTGGGGCAAGCGAAAGAGGCCAGCTTATATCATGGAACGGTTGTCCCTTGGCGCGCGTACTGGGCCAACAAGTGCAGTAGGAGTGCCCCAACAAGCTAAACGCTCGGGCCAATCGCCAGAGTTTAATTGACGAAATCCAGATGACTGCTAATGCTAAAAAAGGACAGTTTGGTCGCTCGATTGCGATCTATTGGCAAGCGCCAAGCAACTAAATCAGCCTGAAGCTAGCGTTTACGGGTACCTTTCAAGGAGCGATGGCAAGTCCCAAGTATACAGTCGAATGTTGCAGACCCTGTTTTTCCGCTCTGCATGCCTAAATTCCCGTGAATTGCTCAAAATAATTTCACTTGATGTGCCTAGCAGATAACATATAGAAAACACAAAAGACGCATGCGAGATTTTTTCTTTGTTTTATTGTTTCCTTTGCTTCGTCGCAACTTCTATGCATTGTACAACCCGTTAACTGAATGCAGTGCGGTGAAGTGTAGCGCTAGATCGCAATAACGGGCTAATATTGCTCCTGCTTTCCAGTAAAGCGTCCAGCCGATGTTTGCGCCAATAACGGAACTTGGTGGATTCCCGGGCCTCGAAGTTTTTCCCTGTAATTATTATACTCCCTTTTTTGTTTGTGTGTGTGTGTGCGTGTTTGTGCGTGTGCGCGCGTTTTTGTGCGTTCGTTTGTTTGTTCGTGATTCATTGTGGTCCAGCAATGCATGGTGTGAACTGTAGATCGCTGACTAGGGATTCCACTTCCCACTTTCCTTCATAGTGAACGCGCAAGGGGACCATTGCTGAGGCGGTATCGACCTTATCTGTGCCTGAACCAACGTTATTAAAACACTCAGTTGGGAAACTCGCCGTCGAAACCTGGGCCGCTGGCGTCCACCGAGACCGAGCTAAATGCGACAACAGCGACACTCTTTGTCATTTGTCTGTACTGTGGTCACCTTGAGCTTTTAGAAAGCATGTTTTTGCATAAAAACAAAGGGAAAATACTCTTTTTGTATGAAATTTATCGGAGTTTAATACAAAACGAAGGGCGCGTGATGTTTTTTAAAATCTTTAGTTTGCAAGGTTTTGCGGCACAATAAATATTGTTTTTATACAACCATACCTCAGCGGTGCTTTCAGGTAGCGCGTCCCGACCTAGGTGCATTTTAACTTCGGCGTAGTGGGCGTATCGACGCGAGGCGTCCGCTGGGGAGACGGGGGTGGCACCCCTGTAACCTCCTCCACTGTATCTGTTTCGGCGCCAGAATGGCCGATTAAAGCCAAAATAGAAGTCACGTGCGGTTCCTCGAGTGGCCGCTGCGGGAGAAATGGCGGCGTTGTGTTCGCCATTAGCTCGGTGTTCGAGGACAGATCGGGGCCACTTTTTCAGAGCAGTCTCTATGGCAGTTTCCCAACTGAGTGGTTTAGTAACGTTGGCCTGAACTGACTATTTCAGGATGAAGTCGAGCGCCTTTTTCACTCGCGGATTTTTGGCGGGAGATTGACTTGAAAAGCGTTTAGTCTGGCAACGGTACATAGTTTTCTTGTTTTTTTTTTTTCTTTGTTTTCTGGACGATTAAAACAAAACTGTCGTATCGTTGTGTTTTGCGCGTTCGCTGGTTCATTTTGTCGCGCGATTCTGGGTTCCACGCGTGAAAGAAACTGCAGAAACTTTGTCCGGCTGACGCGACGCAGGTTCCGGTACGCCTCCGGGTCCGCGTCAAGAAGTTCCCGTCAAAACTCGTCTAGCACTCCGCGATAATTCTGGCACGTCCAATCAGGATTTCACCGAGCAAGGCCTCTCTTGTGGCTGTGGTGTACTTGAGTGTTGTGCACGAACGCGGAGTGCGCGAAGGCAACGCCCCTCCGCGTGCCCAGAACTCCGTCGCTTCTACGCCGAACCCTTCTCGAGCACGACCATGCCTGTGTCACTGTCACACTTTGGATTAGTAAAGCTGGTGGCGCTTCGTACGAAGCCTATCACGGTGTTTTGTCTCGATCTGTACGTCACAGCGGCGTACCATTCTTTATCGCGGTAGCAAAAGTCGATTTCTCTCTTGGACAACGGTGCCACGGTGCGATGTTGGAGTTTCGCGGCACTGTGGGATGGCGAAAAGGTTCGGTCCGTCCTCGCTGGCGTCTGCTCGTCGTCTCCCTCGTGTGGACGCGCTTGGGAGAAGAACGAACCGCGGACATGTCGTCATGCGATCAATCCGTCCGCGGATCAGTCCGTCGTGTGAGTCGGCCATGACGCGTTGGACCTTTTGACCATATGCGACTCCGGGGGGGATCAGCCCCAATCCCCTCCCCCTCTCCCCCCCCCCCCCCCCCTCCCCGCAGTCGGAGCCTCTGCGGACCGAGACGCTTCTTTTTAACTGACGACGCTGGACCAGCGTCCGGGCCGCCGCCAGCAGGCGAGAAAAAGCGCTTGGCGTCCGAGCGCCGAAGACTCGGGCTTAGAGGGTGGATGTCCATGGCCTGGAGTCGCATCGCATTCCCCAGCGATGAAAAGGCGGTCGGAATCGTCGCTCAGTCGTCGACGTCAGTGCCGCGAGATCCGAGGGTTGCGGCAGCGTTCGATGAAGCGTCCGAGGTTTGGCTGTCGGGGGTATACCGGCCGCGTTCAATGGAACGCGCGAGTCTTGGCTGCCGGCGATGGCGGCCGCGTTCCATGGGATGTCTGAGGTTGGGCCTTCGGTAGGGGCGGACGCGTTCGATAGAACGTGCGAAGCTACCTTGCCAGGGAGAGCGGCCGCGTTCGATGGAGCGCCCGAAGAGTGGCTGTCGGAAACTCAGGCGTTCGACGAAGCGTCGAAGTCCGAGTCAACAGGGTTAGGTGGTGTAGGGTGCCTCAATGTCCCTCTGTTTAGGGTGATGCCATCGTTTGTAGTACCCGATGCCGACAGCACGCGCTCACAGGGAAAATACAAAGAAATCGCAGGAAACAAAATGTCTCCGTATACTTCGTCTCACCCACGGTGGTCTTAGGGTGCCTTCATGTGCGCTTTGCTTGGGGTGATGACATCTGGCCATTTTGTTTCTAACGCTTATTTTTATTTTTTGTTCTGAAGCGCGTGAAAGAGCCTGTCCCTGCACGCGCTCGTGGCGCTGACTGTGCTACGGCGACATTTTGTTTCCTGCGATTTCTTTGTATTTTCCCTGTGAGCGCGTGCTGTCGGCATCGGGTACTACAAACGATGGCATCACCCTAAACAGAAGGACATTGAGGCACTCTAGGTGGTCTTAGGGTGCCTTCATGTGCGCTTTGCTTGGGGTGATGACATCTGGCCATTTTGTTTCGAACGCTTATTTTTATTTTTTGTTCTGAAGCGCGTGAAACTGCGTGTCCCTGCACGCGCTCGTGGCGCTGACTGTGCTGCGGCGACATTTTGTTTCCTGCGATTTCTTTGTATTTTCCCTGTGAGCGCGTGCTGTCGGCATCGGGTACTACAAACGATGGCATCACCCTAAACAGAAGGACATTGAGGCACCTAGGTGTTCTCACCTTAGCATGGACTATTGTTAGCCGCGCGTGCCAAAAGCCCGAGCTAGTTGCTTTGGATGAAACCTCGGCGACTGCACGAGCGCTCGTGCAGCGAGTGCTCCAGTCAAGGCAGTCAAAGCTAGCCGCCCGCGCTTGCACAGCCTGCGCAGTTAGTCCGTGCTAAGGTGAGATGAAGTATAGTACAGTCAGCGCCACGAACGCGTGCAGGGACACGCTCTTTCACGCGCTTCAGAACAAAAAATAAAAATAAGCGGGGGGGGGGGGATCGGTGGCACCCTAGCATGGTCTAACCGCGAAGGCTGTGCTAGCGCGAGCGGCCAGCCTTGACTGCCTTGACTAGAGCACTTGCGGTACGAGCGCTCGTGCAGCCGCCGCGGCTTCATTCAAAGCGACTAGCTCGCGCTTTTAGCACGCGCGGCTAACAATATTTCATACTAAGGTGAGACTAGGGTGCCTTTATGTGCGCTTTGCTTGGGGTGATGACATCTGGCCATTTTGTTTCGAACGCTTATTTTTATTTTTTGTTCTGAAGCGCGTGAAAGAGCGTGTCCCTGCACGCGCTCGTGGCGCTGACTGTGCTACGGCGACATTTTGTTTCCTGCGATTTCTTTGTATTTTCCCTGTGAGCGCGTGCTGTCGGCATCGGGTACTACAAACGATGGCATCACCCTAAACAGAAGGTCATTGAGGCACTCTAGGTGAGACTAGGGTGCCTTCATGTGCGCTTTGGTTGGGGTGATGACATCTGGCCATTTTGTTTCGAACGCTTATTTTTTTTTTTTGTTCTGAAGCGCGTGTCCCTGCACGCGCTCGTGGCGCTGACTGTGCTACGGCGACATTTTGTTTCCTGCGATTTCTTTGTATTTTCCCCGTGAGTGCGTGCTGTCGGCATCGGGTACTACAAACGATGGCATCACCCTAAACAGAAGGACATCGAGGCACCCTAGGTGAGACTAGGGTGCCTCAATGTCCTTCTGTTTAGGGTGATGCCACCCTTTGTAGTACCCGATGCCGACAGCACGCGCTCACGGGGAAAATACAAAGAAATCGACGAAAACAAAATGTCGCCATAGCACAGTCAGAGCCACAAACGCGTGCAGGGGCACGCTCTTTCACGCGCTTCTGAACAAAAAATAAAAATTAATTTGTGGGACAAAATGGCGAGATGCCACCACCCTAAGCAAAGCGCACATGAAGGCACCCTAGGTGAGACGAAGTATAGACCTTTCCAAAAAAGAGCGTGTGGCCGGTGCCATTTTGAGTGTTCGTGCGTATGGCGCGTGCTTTGCTCGCTTTCCGAAGCGACGAACACGCACGTGCTGGGCTGTGAAGATCGCACGCTGGGCTGTGATTTTGTAAACATTGGAATGGTGTATAGCGCACACCAGCTCGGAGCACGTGGAGCGAAAGCTCGCGCTGCAGAACCCAGGGATCCTGGGTTCAATCCCCACCCCTGCCCGTTTCGATCTGGATGAGCATCGTACCGGCGTGCGGTCGTGTATCACTACTGCGTGGTGCACGTTAAAGACCCCAGGCTAGCGGTTGTACCGCACTGGCTAAATTGCTCATCTACAGCTGGGAGACTCGTCGCCCGTTGAGGCAGACCAAGTTCTAGGCTGTATAAACATACACACAACCCAATTTTTTTAAGAATAAGCGTTCGAAACAAAATGGCCAGATGTCATCACCCCAAGCAAAGCGCACATGAAGGCACCCTAATGTGGTGCAGTCCGCGGGCATATGGACGGTTCCGAGTCGACACCGGAATGCTCGGGTGCTGAGAGGGCGACGGGGGCGACAACTCGCTGCGGGGGGCGCGCGTGAGTCTCCTCACTCTAAGAAAAAGAAAAAAAAAAAAAGAAAAATGTAGCAAAGGTGCGTTTTCCCCCCTTCTACTGACGCGCCTCCAAGCGGACACAAGAAGGAGGGAGGAAAGGTCCCGCCCTCCCGCATCATCTTCTTTCGGATTCGTTTTTCAAGCACGTCGCGCGCGTTGTTTAAAGGACACATGAAAAGAAAAAAAAAAAAAATTTTTTAAACGGCTTAGATGGAAAAAGGATGTCATAAAACGATTTTACAACGAAGAAAAATAATTTTTAGAGCTATATTTACGGCGCAATACGAATTTGTAGTTGGCGCCCGCGGGCCCCGCGGAAAAGTGGCCCATATTTATCACGTGACTGGCCCTTATTTATCACGTGGTGCCTGCGCTCTTTCGAAAGCTTTCTATGGTCTTTGAAAGTTACTTATTTTCTTCATTTTTTTGTTGCACTTATTTTGTAACAGAATATTTTGACTTTTGAGAAACTTCAAGTATAAGAAAATCATCACTTCCGTTTTGACGCTTACGAAACCAAACAAAGTCCGCCATTTGTTCTGCGAAGGGGCGCGGAGCTGACGGAGCGCGGTCGGCGCGGTGTTGTTTTTGACATGCCGGTTCAACGAAAGCGACGCCGCTGCTCGACGAAAGGCTGCAGTTCTCGTGATCGTGACCAGGAGGATTTCAGTACACATGCGGTACCGGCGGACGAGCATTTGAGAGCGATCTGGCTAGAGGCGATCGGGCGTACGCCTGGCACGTCTGGCGAGAAGAATGTCCGGGTGTGCTCTCGTCACTTCGCCCCGGAGGCCTTCGAGCCACGCAGCGAGCGAACCCAACGCGTGACTTCAAAGCCAAATCGCATCTCGTCACTGGACAAATCTAAACGATTTGTCGAGTGACGAGACGGGCGACGAGAACCCGCTGTCGTGCGTCGAGGCAAACCGTACGAGAAGCGTATCGCTGGCCTCGGAGCTTTCCGCGGGGGGGTTCGCTGGTCTGCGAGGCGTGTCCTCGTAGGGGCAAAGCCCGAGCTGCCTGCTCCGGTCGACGAGTCTGCGCTTCAACTCGGGATCTATCGTAAAAGACGCGGAGCAGACTACCACCGCTTCCACCACCAGCACGACCAGCACACAAACCCAACAACCAACGTTGCCAACAACACAGCGCGCGCCGAAGTTGAACGGAAGTGGCACCTTGTTTAGCCGAGCAGCCAAGCCAATCCAAGCGGCTTACCTCTCCTCCCCGCGGAGCGCACAGGCGCGAGAGAGAAGAGTGGAAAGGAGGAGCGTTACACCGCGCTTGACAAAAAATCATCTCGCGCCGTAAATATAGCTCTAAAAATTTTTTTTCTTCGTTGTAAAATCGTTTTATGACATCCTTTTTCCATCTAAGCCGTTTAAAAAAAATGTTTTTTTTCTTTGCATGTGTCCTATGCAGACATGTACGTAACGCGTTACAAGTAACGAGTTACTTGTACCTAGTTACTATTTTCGGTAACGAGTAACGTATTTAGTTCCTTTTTTAGAAAAGGAACGAGTAACGGTATTTAGTTACTTTTAAGGCCAAGTAACGAGTAACGGTATCTCGTTACTTTTGAGGAGTAACGTGTACAACACCGCTTAAACGGCCTTGTTTTTACTCTAGCCTGAGTATGCGTCTATTGCGACAAAGGCAGAGGGGCAACCCGAAAAACAAATAAGCAGTATGACAGTACAGGTGGAATCTTTTGCCGTCACGTCGAGCACAGATTGTGCTTGCCACCGCAGGAGCTGAACACGTCAGTCGAACAGTTCGACTGACGTTTCCAGCGATAAACGTTGCTGTACTGAACTCTACAGCTGGGAATGCCCTTCACCAAGCGAGCACAATCAGATTCGTTGGTTGAACTTTCTAGAACCGGGCACGGACCGATTGTAAACCCGGAGGTTGCAAGCACGGGAAGGCACATAACCCATTACCCGCTGTCCTCAATGAAGGCGCAGTTCTCGAATATTCACCAGCTTTTCCTGAAACACAACACTGCCGTTCCTTCGAGCGCGTCGGTAGAACGACGCTTCAGCGCCGCCAGAGATGTATTTTCAAGGAAGCGGGGAAACATAACTGATGAAAACTTCGACAGGCAGCTGCTGCGTAAGTGCAACGACTACTAAAAGGAAAACAATAAACCATAAAAAAAAAACAGTTGTGCATTCAGTCCTGAAAGTAACGTGAAAAGTAACTCGTTACTTTTCAGGTAACTCACGCGTTCCTTTTGAGAATCGGTAACGAGTAACGTATTTAGTTACTTTTTGAGCGAGTAACGAGTAACGGTATTTAGTTACTTTTTTTGGGTAACGTGTACATGTCTGGTCCTATGTTGTTGAGCCGATTGAGCTTCAGCGGCGGCGGAGGCCGCCTGTAATTCCGTCTCGCAATCCAAACGTGCGGAACGTTTCGGTTGCACTGATGTTTTTACCACTAATTCGATCATACGAGCAAACGAAGCCGTTAGAAACAACGAAGTTCCTGAGCAGTGCCAACAGCGCTACGTACACTTGGCTAGGATAGCCGCCTCCGGAATGTGGAACGACGTGTCAAAGTTGACGATAATATGGAAACCGCGGAAACACCGTCCAAGACGGGCAGGTTTTGCTGCCGTGTGCCTGGGTGCCTTCTGTGCTGAGTTTGGTTCTGTTTTCCGTTGCCGAGTGCCAACCGGCAATCAACGTGGTTCTGTATTTCTGCGTGTCCGCAACATAGCAGCAACATCGCGATGGCAGTGTTGTGCGTTGTGAATGGAAGACTGAAATTATCGCCAATGTTTCCGTGTCTTGCACATCAGTGGTGTAATGCCCGTGTCCCACTAGAGCGACATACAGAAACAAAAGACAACGACAAGCCTCAAACCAGAGTCTTTCGCGATTTGAGAGGCTTTGTAGAATAAAGGAGGCTATGCTCAAACACGAGCATCATGCACGCGAGGGTAGCTTTGGCAGGCTTGCAATCTCTCGTGCTTACTTCACGAACACCGAACGACTAAACGCCTGCCAAAGGTACCATCGCGAGCACGCTGCATGGTTTTGAGGCTTGTCGCTGTCTTTTGTCTCTGTCTGTCGCTCTAGTGGGACACGGGCATAACAACAAGATGAGATGACGGAAACTGTCCGGCTTTGATGCCGCTGGTCGGGCCGTGATTGTGGGGGGCGGGATGTCGCAGGTTGACATTCCGCTTTATACTAAAAAGTTTTAACACCGCTTAAAGGGGCGGTGCAACGATATTTGTTTCGAGCGTTTTTCACTTTGTATGAGCTTACTGGCACTAGTGGGACCCAAGTACACTCGCACGCAACGCCACTGATCAAAAAACCTCTTTTGTTGCAGTGTAATTTCAAGGAGAAAAGCGAGCGTTTTCTTTCAATCTCCCCTTCGCAAATTTTTATGACGTACTTTGGTGGTAGCAGCATCCTCCAGGGACGATATTTGAAGGCGGCTCATAGATTGGACCCGAGCATTGCGTGAGCACTCGATTTGGGCTCGTGATAATTGATAGCTCGAGAAGCATTCGGGTAGTGGCCCATGTCCAATCGCTGCAACGACGACAATAGCCGAGCCATAACAATGTCTGGAACTCAGCGCGTGTCCTGTGCTTTGCCAACCCCAGCGCGTGGCTATGGTCAACATTGGCGGCATATAATCGGCTCCAGATCACGTGGCCGCTTGTTCTGGCTGCGAGTTGAGGGCGTGAACGCTGCTCGTTGTTTTTTAATTTTTTTCTGGGACTTCTAATGCGTCGGGTGAAAAACGAAGGCGTGTTTCATAGGTCATTAACGTCAGGGATCCGTTCTAAGCGGTATTTGCGCAAAGTAAAAAAATTGTTGCATAGCCCCTTTAATTCATTGAACACGCCGTTGCTCGTTGGTTGGAAACGAGAATATGTGAACCTTCGATTCTCCGGCATAATTTTCCCGGCACCACGGCACAGAGCACATAAAAAGCAGTGATCCTCAGATTCCCACACACGAAAACACTAGAGATTCTGGTCGCGTTTCGGACGCAGTGAATACACAGGCGTCTGGACTCCGCATTTCCAACGGCTTTCTATGCTGCCCGATTGCGCACCTAATGTCTGGTTTTGCATAGCTTGCGAGCCGCCTGCAGTCTGATAAAGTTGCGTCGTCACATCGCGTAGCCTTCTTTTTTCTTAATATTTTAGAGCGCAGCTCTTAGGCGCCCGTTTCCTCGTTTCGCGGCGCCACCGTCGGCGTAACCGCCCCGCTTAATTTAGCGGGGTAATTGACGTCAAGTGACCTTAACACCAATTCGGTTTCCTTGTTAAATTAAGAGGGGAAAATGACATCAGATGACTTCGTGTCGTCACCCATGAACAAATTCAGCGGGAGGAGGAATGGAGGAGGAAGAGGTAAGGAGGAGGAGGAGCAGGAAAGAAGGGGAGGAGGATGAGGAGATTAGAAGGGTAAGAGGAGGGGAGGGTATGGAGGAGGAGGGGCATACCCTCCCCTCCGTACCCTCCCCTCCTCCTCCTCAAGGGCTGCGCTCTAGTCTCGCATTACAGAGATTTGTAAACGTCTTCCATTTTGTTTTATTGGCGATACAACCAATAACGGAATTCCATCTTTGACGCTCAAACCGAACGCAACGGAGATGACTGAGCATTTAAAACAAAAAAAAAAATTGCATGAGCGGTCGGTTGGATACAATGAACTAAAGATGGTGGAGGCAAATTTGTAGAAACCACAGGGGTGATTATCTATGAACGCGAGCATTTTTCGTTGCACGCACGGGCAGATGTTTGGTTCCCCGCTAAATTTAGCGGGGAATCTGAATTGGTGCATAGGTCACGTGACGCAAATTTTCCGCTAAATTTAGCAGGGAACCTGAATTTGTCTGTAGGCCCAGTGACGCCAGGTCACGTGACATCACTTTCTTCGCTAAATTTAACGGGGAAACTGAATTGGGGCATAGGTCCCATGACGTCAATTCTCTGCTAAATTTAGCGCGGAAACTTAATTGGTGCATAAGCCACGTGACGCCGATTTTCCGCTAAATTTAGCAGGGAACCTGAATTTGTCTGTAGGCCCAGTGACGCCAAGTCACGTGACATCACTTTCTTCGCTAAATTTAACGGGGAAACTGAATTGGGGCATAGGTCCCATGACGTCAATTCTCTGCTAAATTTAGCGCGGAAACTTAATTGGTGCATAAGCCACGTGACGCCGATTTTCCGCTAAATTTAGCAGGGAACCTGAATTTGTCTGTAGGCCCAGTGACGCCAAGTCACGTGACATCACTTTCTTCGCTAAATTTAACAGGGAAACTGAATTGGGGCATAGGTCCCATGACGTCAATTCTCTGCTAAATTTAGCGCGGAAACCTAATTGGTGCCTAAGCCACGTGACGCCGATTTTCCGCTAAATTTAGCAGGGAACCTGAATTTGTCTGTAGGCCCAGTGACGCCAAGTCACGTGACATCACTTTCTTCGCTAAATTTAACGGGGAAACTGAATTGGGGCATAGGTCCCATGACGTCAATTCTCTGCTAAATTTAGCGCGGAAACTTAATTGGTGCATAAGCCACGTGACGCCGATTTTCCGCTAAATTTAGCAGGGAACCTGAATTTGTCTGTAGGCCCAGTGACGCCAAGTCACGTGACATCACTTTCTTCGCTAAATTTAACAGGGAAACTGAATTGGGGCATAGGTCCCATGACGTCAATTCTCTGCTAAATTTAGCGCGGAAACTTAATTGGTGCATAAGCCACGTGACGCCGATTTTCCGCTAAATTTAGCAGGGAACCTGAATTTGTCTGTAGGCCCAGTGACGCCAAGTCACGTGACATCACTTTCTTCGCTAAATTTAACGGGGAAACTGAATTGGGGCATAGGTCCCATGACGTCAATTCTCTGCTAAATTTAGCGCGGAAACTTAATTGGTGCATAAGCCACGTGACGCCGATGTTCCGCTAAATTTAGCAGGGAACCTGAATTTGTCTGTAGGCCCAGTGACGCCAAGTCACGTGACATCACTTTCTTCGCTAAATTTAACAGGGAAACTGAATTGGGGCATAGGTCCCATGACGTCAATTCTCTGCTAAATTTAGCGCGGAAACTTAATTGGTGCATAAGCCACGTGACGCCGATTTTCCAATAAATTTCGCGTAGAAACCGATTTGGTGCATAGGTCAATTTTCGCGTAGAAACCGATTTGGTGCATAGGTGACGTCAATTGTCCGCTGAATTTAGCGGGGAAAAGTGTTCGAGGCCAGAATATACACAGGTGAAAATCTTGTGTAGTATCTTACTGATACTGATTAATACTGATATCGCATTAAAAGTGTTTTCCCGGGCCATCCGGAGTGCTTCGTCATCATCGTCGCAGAAGCTCGGCGGTGAAAACCCTCTGCTGGCTCTCCTCGTTTGGCCTACGAGCAGTGACGTAGCCGAAACAAAACAAAGCGCGCAGGCCTCAGTTTCTAGAAGGTGTTGGCTCGCCTTTTCCAGAATCCTCTCCCTCCTTTCATTCACACGATGCTGACAAAGCAACACCGCCTAGAAGACAAATCCGTAATGCTGACGTTTTTCCTTTCTTTTTTTTTTTTTTGCGTTGCCAGCGAAGGGGAACGCTGGACACAAATTGAAAACGAGCGTGCGTGGTGTCAGCGGTCGGCTTCGAGTCAAGTTTGAGCCGAACGTTGCCGCAATCGTCGTGTTCAGTCTGTGACCAGCGTTGTCCACCGCAGATGACGACATCTCTATCGGCACTACGGCTTTGTTATTTAGGATGTTAATGGGCTCTGCTCCACATAGACGAGCCCGTTACGTCAGCACTAATTAGAGCGCAAGTCAACAGTCACGCGCTCAGGGCCGGCCCTAGGGGTTGACGTTCTGGGCGGTCGCCCAGGGCGCCATCAATGCGGAGCTCAAGTTCGTCTGCTTCCTGCGAAGCTTGCTGCACTGATGTCAGAACGCCGAGGTCAGATTGGCCCTGACGAACGGAGAGTGGGTAGACCTCAATGATAGCTGCCTTGAGGTCTGCCAGTTGTAACCAATAAAAGCTCGGCGTCTTCACGTCACCGCAGCCCTCGCTCAAAAAGCAGACGAACTCGGGCTCCGCAAAGGAGGGCGCCGCCTCACCCATTTATAATCTTTTTTTTTTTTTTTTTTTTTACTGCGATAGCAGTTATTGGGACACTTCGCGGGTTTCGCGCCGTCGAACGCGCTCCATATCGACGCGGACCATTTTTGGCACTCCGCCAAAAGATTCCACGTTAACGTCACGCCACTGGCGTCACGCATCGCATCACGTCACCTGTTACATGGCGTCAGAAGACACCATGGCGTGACACTGTCATGTCAAGTCACGTGATGCCACGCGACTTCACGATGCCAGGTGAGACCGTGAGTCGTGTGTTGTCATGAGGCCACATGAAACTGGGACGTCACGTGACAATACGTCGTTACGTGACACCATGACAGCACGGAAAACATAAACACGAGACTGCTGATAATGGGAACAATAAAAACAAATCGTTTTAGCTAATTATGCAAGAGGGGTTCTCGGGCGATAACACCAATAAAGCTAGGTGGGTGTTAAGCCGGCGAAACCACGGGCGTGAAATTAGGTGTAGCAACCCACTTGAAACATGAGTGGGTGTTAGTTTGTGTCCAATAGCATTGCATTAGGCGTTCAGGCAGCCACACCAACAACAGGGAACGACGCAATAGCGGCCTAGACGGACCAAAATTGTGACGAACGTGGAGCCGCTACTTTGGAACTGTCGTTTGTGGTACCGGCCAATCGATCTTCAAGTACAGAACATAGAGCAGAAGGGATTTAAAGGTGAAACAATCGCACGACAAACGGCTCACGCAAGTTTGTCGTCGTCGTCATCGTGTTTCAGAAAACAAAAAAGCGTAGGAAAAAAAAAAAACGCAGTGCGGTGTAGCCACGTGTTTTCCGGCCATGAGCTTCCGTGCTCGTGTTTCATTTTCGAGCAGTTGAGTTTTTTGTCTTTATTAAAAATATATGTGACACTGCAGCAAAATACTGATTGGGCAGTCCTCGGCCGCAACCAAGGGGCTGAAGATGGGAGTAGAGCATGGTAAATTGTAGGCACAGACATCGCTGGTCCTGCGAGAATGAAAGAGAAGAAGAGTGCCAGAAGAAGAGAAAAAGAAAGCAGATGACATGTTAGGCATGTTTGTCGTGCTGCAGTTCACTTAAGTTGTTCAATTACTGGTTAGCTCTAATAATTTCTTTTTAGGGGTGAAGCTCTCCCCGCACAGGTTCGAATCCTGTCGACTGCGCAAACATTTTTTTTTTCGTCATTTTTTTTTCATTTTTTTTTTTTGCCCTATACGAGCACGAGCACGAGCACCGAACACGATCACCGGACGCCGGACGGACATAATTTTTTTTTTTCCTTTTTCGTTTTGCCCTACACGAGCACGTGAGCACGTGAGCTCACGAGCAGGAGCACGAGCACCCGACGCCGGACGGCGGACGGACATACGGACATGGCTAGCCCCTAAGGAGCTTCGCCCCTAAAGGGGTATTCACACGAGGGAGAAATCCCGGGGATTTCTCCCCGGCACGCGCATCCCACGACGAAAACGTCAGGCTTTGCGATGTGCAAGTCTCGCGCTTTCATTTCGTGAGGCGCGCGTGCCGGGGAGAAATCCCCGCGATTTCTCCCTCGTGTGAATACCCCTTAAGGGGTATTCACACGAGGGAGAATAACACACGCGGTTTCCTCGTTCTCTGGATTTCAAACTTGGGCACGCGATTTTCGAAGTGTTCTTCAATTACCACGAGGCAGTCTATAGTTTGTGTCCAATACAATTATTTAACAGGTTCACGAAATGCTCTCTTCTTAATACACCCTCGTTGGTTCCAAAACGCTACGGAATTTTCGTCCGGTGTGTTTCTTGGTTTATAATACAAAGGTGCCTATGCGGACTCTATATCGTGCGCGCTCGCAACTTTACCGTTCATTCGGTCCATCTGCTCCGAAATGACACCTTAGCGGCTCCGACGTCACACCTGAGCTGTCGCAGTGTTTCTCCTTATGGGTTGCGTAAGTGCCCTGACTTTTTGTTTTTACATTTTTTTTATTTATTTAAACACGGCGCGCGACGCTACATGCTCGATCGCCGTTCATTTTTGGAATGCGGGTCTCTAACAAGGTCTGTGTAGTTGGGCTAGTTGGTTGGTCATGTTGAAATGGCAAACCGCTCCTGTTGGGCCACACTCACATGTTTAATAACAACGTGATGTCGTACCTACTTGAGAGGGGCGTATAAAAAAAAAAAGGGAGGGGGGCGGGCGCTACGGCCGGAGTTTATCCGGGACGATTGATAGTGTAGCGCCCCTCATTAAAAAAAAAATAATAAATCTTTGTTTGCGTGGAGTATCCATTGTGCAGCTTGTCGTGCAACCTGAACGGTCTTACATGCAGTTTTGGATTTGACACCTGGGTGAGCGGGATTTGACACCTGGGTGAGCGGGCCAAATGAAATATGCGCCGACTTGACAGAGATGTCTCCCCCCAAAAAAAACGTTCGAGAGACACTTGTGCTTCAGAGCACCCGACGCTTTGGATGCCCCAAACAGCTTGGGGCGTCGCACTACGCATGCGCAGACGAGCGCGACGCTCATCTGCGCAGACGAGCTGTTCTACGCAGACGAGCTGTTCGGGGGCCCCCAAGTGTTGGGGAACCCTATTCTAAAACTGCATTGTACGGGTTAGCAGTCGCGTGATTTGAGCACCGTATTTCATCTCAGGCTATATAGAGGGGGAAAAAAGTTAAACGAAGATACTTCAGAATGCTTACGTGTAGGAATGTGAAAGCATTCGTACACGCAGCGCATCCCTACAAGCAGCGCGCCACGTCTTCGTTTTTCACACGGCACTCTGGCGGTGACATCACGCTCCCCCACTGCGCAGGCGCGGCGCCCCGCCGGCTCCACGGCTTCCGTGAGGATGCATCTGCGTTGCTCTGCTTTTGGCCAATGGGAATTCAGGTGCCGTTTTCGCTGCTACACACAACGGCTACAGACAAAGCCGGCTTCGCTTCATAGGACAGTTAATGCATTAAAAAGGCCTCGGTGGCTCTGTGGCAAGGTGCTTCCGGCTTCCGCAAAGAAAAAGCACATCGTCGTGAGCTCAGGGACGGAACGTCGGCTGGAACGCCCGCTGGGCGTCCTGAAATTCCGTGGAACCGTCGCTAGCGTCGGTGGTTGGAGTCTTTCAGACAACCAGTTTGGGAAAGCTTTTGAGTCGCCGGAAATTCGGATTAATTGTCGGAATTAGTCGCGTGTCTCGTTGTTCCCCAAGAATTAATCAACTTAAAAAAAATCGAAGTTTCGGAGAGAGCTGCAATGTGGCGCCAACCTGCATCTGAGCATCGGAAAACCTTGGACTAGGAATTCTTCTACGACGTTCTCCGTTAGCAGAGAGTTTCCAGTTTTTGTTAATATATATTGCTTGCTTGTTCTTCCTAAAAGAAAAAAAAAGTGCGAGAGTTTGCTTTGACAGGGAATGTCGATAGTGCAAACTGGCCCTGTCAATATTATTCCTTTTTTTCTTCTTTTTTTTTTACTGAGTAAACAGTTGCGGTTGGGTTTTCCTTTCGCGGACATCGACCGCTCCCTTGCCCCGGTCGTCTCCGAGCGGACCGGAGAACGACGACAGAGTAGATCGATCGAAGTCCGAACATGCTTCATTTCACTCTAAGTCAGAGCGTAGTCAAAGACTCGAAAACGCACTAGCAGACACACGGCACATTTACCGCTCGATTACATTATAGTCACTTGAAGAAATGCGGGGCGTGCTAAGTCTCAAGCATCTTAATTATCGTTCCATCGGGATTACGGCATTCAGTAAGGTCAAAGAACAAATCAAGAAGCTTGACTGTCATACGCCGCGCTCTGTGTTCCTTAGGCGTACAAACAAGTCCGCGTTTGCCGGTGTGAGCATGCGCAGAAAACGGATTCGCGTCAAGCGTGGTCTGCGCATGTGCCGACAGCAGCGCCACCGTAGCGACGTGGCGTCAGAGTTGCGTTGACAATTCTTCGCGGAACCGATCGCAAAACACCGAAAAATGAATCGCGAGGCGATAGAATGGTTAACATAATAGGCCACTCCCTGCAACGACCGGGAAACAAGGCGCAGAGCAGTGTTGGACAAAATACTCAAGAAAATTATTAAAGTTAAAGGCCGACGTACAACCTCGGTTTTCTGCAGGGAAGATTGTCCTTTTGGCGCTTCCCTTTCCTAAGCTACGAGGGGAGCCAAGTTGGGCCGAGATAAAAAGTGGAGAGGATATACGAAAGGAGGGGTGGGCAAGAGTGGAAAGCATGAAGGTGTACGTCGGCCTTTAAGTTACTAAATACCTGCTTCATAAAGTATTTAAAATACTACTCGAGTTACATTAACTGTAAAGTATGTTGAGTAGAATACAAATTCTCGGAATGTAATTCAATTACTTTTGAAGATACTTCCGCATTGCGCAATTTGTATCGTTTTACCAGAATTTGTAATTTGGTTTACCAGAATAGTTTATTCTCGCGCAACAACACAAAGGGGAAACAAAAAAAAACTTGTGTGGCTGTTTTATGCAGTCTAACTATAAAGAGAAGAATATCACTGATACAATTGTTACAAAACATTTCTGGGAGAAAAAAAAAAGAGGTCGCTTCAGCTACAGTTACATCGCTGAATATTAACGCTCTGCGGTGCACCTTAGACGCGTCGTTTAACGACAATTCACATTCCCTATATGTGGCATTCACTTTAAACAAAACTTGGGATACGGAAATGAGTGAATGGATAACAAAGAGAGACCACATAATAGCCACGGCACTAATCGCACCTTCTTCAAGTAGGTTGCGTTCAGTAGGGCACTCAACATTGGGGGATGCTTTGTTGTCATTTTGAGAGGTCATCCTGCTTGCAGTTCGTTTCCTGTTCTGTTCTCTGCTTCTCAGTGTTCGCTTACAGACAGTGTTCGCGAAAAAAATAAGTACCGGACTTACAAAAAAAAAAAAAAAAAACTTGGACGTTTTGCCGTAGCACGGTCAAATATGCATCAAGCAAAAAAAAGAAAGTGTCTTCTTTTTGTTTCCACTTCTCATTTTCTTCTATTTGTTATTTTCTTGACTGAAGTCTGCATTGATGTCGTGGGCCGTTTCCCGTTTTGCGTTGCGCCTCAGTGTGGCAGTCTTTCCATGAAACCACCCCTTTTGTTGGAGGATTTTTGGGGGTAACTCTAGGAAACAAAAGGGGCCTTTGGGAAGGCGAGGGGAAAACCTTCATTGTACGAACTTTGGGGTAAAATTTGAGTCACAATCGGCAAAAAAAAAAGTGATGTTTGCATGAGCTCTGTCTAAGTCGCCGTAGCTTATCGGAGCTAGCAACAGGATTTGGTTGCTCGAAAGAATGGTCACGTTTGCTCATGCCACGTCCACGCCATTTCATACCGAAGTGGCGGAATGTAAAAGATGTATTTGAGGTAGTGACTACAAGATATTCAGAAATGTAATTAAAATACCGTATCAAATACTCTCGATCAAAAGTATTTGTAAGATATCAAGATACTTCAAAAAGTATTTGAAGTGCAGTATCTTGAGTAGAGTATTTAAGATAGGCACAAGTCTGGCGCAGAGGGCACAGCGAACGACAAAAAGCGCCCAACCCGCCGGTTCCCGAAGGTCGGATCGCATCATCCGACCACCGCCGCCCTCGTTTTGCGTTTAGCAGCACGTTCGCTATGCCAAAGCGGAAGGAGGTGAGAGGAGCTTCCCCTGAACTCTTATCCTGTCACCTACTGTCAACGTTGGGAAACTGAGTGAGTGTTTCCCAACTCACCAGCGGAGCAGCAATACCTTGTCTGCTCCGCTGGCTGCGACAGAAAATTCCACTGCAGATGCTTAAACATCGGCCTCGAGGAATACAATATCTTCATGAAATCAGGAACGAGCACCTTCAAATGCACGGGTTGTACCCGGCGTCACAGTAAGTCACCAAAAGACCAGGTTGACCAACCAGATAAGCCAAACGACAACTTGACGGACGCTTCCACGGGTGAGCCAGCGGCAGCACAGGATGACCTTTACGTCCCTGCCGGTTTGCTGCGCGTGATCGACAGTATGACAAGAAAAATGGATATCCTAACCGCCGAGTTCAAATGCCTCAGAGCTGAAAACCAACACCTTCGCTCCGAAGTGCAGCAACTCCGGAAGAACGTGGTGGATCGTCTTCCAATCCCGTCTTCACCGCCTCAACTTTATGCTACTAGTGCCACCCCGACATCCCGCGTGGCTTCAGCGGCAAACAAGGCTTCGTTTGCACCACCCGCCCTTGCACACCAGAACAACTGGCCTTCTCTTCCACGTTCGAACTTGACACCTCTCGAGGAACCTGTCCTTCTTCCACCACCTTCAGGTTCTCGTGGTGGGGCCGCGAGCTTGACGAATGACGGCTTCACAGAGGTCAAGCTTCGACGACGTGCCAAGCCTTCTACTGGCACTGCTAAATCAGACACTGTGCAGGCTGTTGCTAGGCCCCAGCGCCGAATGGCACTTTTTGTATCTCGACTTCGACCGGATACGTCGGTTGCCGATGTCCAGGCGCTTGTCGAGCCGTTCCTAGACGGGAAGTCAATTGTCTGTTCCAAAATGGTAACTCGATTTCCCTCGTATTCTTCCTTTCATTTGTCTTGTGACCAGGCCGTGTTTGACGCCATTAACAAACCGGAAGTTTGGCCGGAGGGCAGCATTTTCCACCCGTTCTTTGGCCAGCTTGACCATGCTCGTACTTATCCCCTCGAAACGACATCAGATGTAAATGTCGGAAGTGCTTAGCATTTTTTATCAAAATGTTCGAGGACTGCGCACAAAGGCTGATGAGTTTATGTCTAATCTTATTACTGCCGACTTTGACATTATTTGTTTATCGGAAACGTGGCTTTGCGATGGCATTCCGAATTCGAATTACTTCACACCTAACTACAATGTCTACCGCCGCGACAGAGACTACATAAGCACGGGGCAAAAGCTAGGTGGTGGCGTATTGATTGCGCTTCACTCTTCGCTTGAGTCACATCGAAGGTTCGACCTAGAATCGTACTCTGAATGCTTATGGGTAGAAATTAAAACTGCCGATGGCTTTAATTACCTTATTGGGAACTACTATTTTCCACCACTATGCGATCCTTCAATTTTTATTGAACACCTTGAAACGCTGGAACAACAAGTAAACTTCGATAGGTACAGAGTTCAAATGTACGGGGATTTTAACCTTCCGGAAATAGATTGGTCATTGGACGTTATAAACGGTGGCAACTTAATCACGTCAAATAAGGCAGCTGGGTTGTTATCTTTTATTCATTTTTGTGGGCTTAATCAGCTTAACAGTTTCGAAAACTCCGCTGGCAATGTTCTTGACTTAGTGTTATCAAATATTCCAATCGAATCAATCAGTACTGTTTCGAACCCTCTAGTACAAATGGATGTATATCATCCACCTCTCAATGTTCAAATACGGCTGCCAAGAAAGTTGCAAGCATTGAACAGACCCTCCGCCTACTGTTACCGCAAAGGAGATTATTTGGGAATGTATAAACACCTTCATAATTATAACTGGAGCGCTGTTCTTGCAATGGATGACACTAATCTCGCAACAGAAGCGTTTACGTCAGTTGTGCAAGACGCGATTAGCATTTTTGTTCCAAAACGGAATTCTCAGGTTTCTAATTACCCGGATTGGTTTTCCAATGATTTAAAAATGTACCTTAAGAAAAAAGATCATTTTCATAGAATTTTCAAAAAAACAGGCTCTAACTTCTGGTACACTCAATTTAGTATTTATCGCTCTCTCGTCAAAAAATTGTACTCGCGCGATAAACAGTTACATCTTGATGATGTCGAGCGCAGTCTGAACCGCCACCCCGAAATTTTCTGGAAGTTTGCAAAGAAGCACACTCGTAACAATGCACATGAAATTTCACTGCGGGATTGTTCTACTGGAAACACTAAGTATTTTTCGTCCCCACCAGAGGTGGCAGACCGTTTTGCAGACTATTTTAGTCAATGCTACACAGTTGGTCAGCCAACTATTCAGCCTATTGACATGAAAGTAAACTGCCAGGATGTTTTATCGGGCTTCAGAGTAGATACGGATGAAATTGAGGAAGGTATCAGAAACCTTAAACCGAAGTTATCTACTGGAGTAGATTGTATTCCGAGCTTTATAATCAAAGGTTGTGGTGACTTGTTTGCACCGATTTTAAAACACATTTTCAACTTGTCACTTCGCTCTGGTTTGTTCCCATCGTTATGGAAGAAAGCGGTTGTCGTGCCAATATTAAAGGGGGGCGATTCATCGGTTGTCAGTAATTATAGGCCAGTTTCTTTATTGTGCGGGTTTTCTAATGTGTTTGAGAAAGTTATTCATAAACGAATAACTCATTACTTTCATAAAAAATTAACGACTTCACAGCACGGGTTCATTACGGGACGGTCAGTTGAAACCAACTTGTGCTCCTTTTTACATTTCGCTGCACCAATCATTACGAACAGGGGACAGGTAGATGCTATTTATTTTGATATGTCTAAAGCATTCGATAAAGTGATCATGAGTTATTGCTCCACAAATTATCGTTATACGGTTGTTGTTCTGAACTACTTCGCTGGTTTCAAAGCTACTTGTCATGTCGTACGAATCATGTTCGAATTTCTAGTGTCCCTTCTAAACTATTTTACTCAACTTCCGGTGTCCCCCAGGGGTCTATTCTGGGGCCTCTTCTGTTTCTGATATTTGTTAATGATATAGCCTCATGTGTAAAAAAAGCTGAGCTCCTACTCTTTGCGGATGATATTAAGATTTTTATGCGCGTTGCTACTCCTCTTGATTGTAATGCTCTTCAGCACGAAGTGAATAATATACTGCAATGGTCTTTGGCGAATAATTTGCTCCTAAATCCTACCAAAACTAAGGTTCTTTCTTTGAGCAGACGACACACTGTTATGCATTTTACTTACTGTTTGGGAGGAACTCCAATCGAACGCGTGACTGTGATGAAAGATCTTGGTGTGTGCCTTGATAGCACGTTGTCATTCAATGCTCATGTTTCTTTTATTGTTGGCCGTGCGATGCAAACTCTTGGTATCATATCTCGTATAACTCAAAAGTTCAGACGCCCTGCTTGTATTATTCGTTTATTTTGTGCTTTAGTTCGTTCACGGCTTGAATTTGCCTGTGTTGTTTGGAATTCTCTAACAAGTACACAGTCTTTAAGTATTGAATCAGTGCAAAAAAGAATGATACGCATTTGTATGATAGACACTTTCAGCGTCGCTTTTATTATGATTATGAATTTCTTCTTAAGAGCGTTTTACTTAAGTCTTTGTCAAATAGAAGATTCGAGCGTGATCTGATTTTTTTTACACAGGGTGGTAAATGGTTGGACTGATGCTAATCAACTTCTGAATTCTGTCGATTTTCATGTTCCTTGTCGCGTTACCAGAAATTTTACTGTCTTTTATGTTCAATTCATGTCTAAACTCTCACCACTGTCCCGTATGCAAATTTCATTTAATACAATCGCATCCTCTACTTTGGACATCTTCACAGATCTCCCAGTTTTTCGCCGGAACTTGGCAAGTCTAGTTGAAAGTTGAAACTCTATTACATTTTGTGTGAAGTGTGCAACCTATTTGTAGTCATGCTAATTTGTACATTGAAGCTGTGCGTGTGCTGTGTTTCTTCTTTTTGTCTTGTGTGCGCCAATGTGAAGACCCGCGTGGTTGTTTTTGGGCACATTAAATAAACAAATTATTATTATTATTATTATTAAAACCCGAACCGTTCGCGTTCACCGAGACGAAGATAAATACGAAAACAGCGCCACCCTTTAGCGACTAGTCGAAACATGAAACTATGTTTGTTACTGCGAAAAGGCCACTGACAAGATGCGCCACCGCCCTGACACGTGTCT
>JABSTQ010007598.1:0-37502 GCA_013358835.2 Ixodes persulcatus
TCTATTGTGGTAGGCTGGATCGCGGATTGAGGCTTGCCTTGCTAGGGTCGAGTGGCACCACCGGCAACCATTGCTTGACACCAGCAAATGCATGAAAGTCTACGAGAAAAAAAAAAAAAAACGAAAAACTGCAGTTTTCTTTATTATTGGGTTGTTCTCGGCAATGAAACGTTTATTGTATTTTCCGCGAAAGGCGTTAAATTATTTGTGTTTAGATATTAGAACCAGCATGACATCCAGCTTTTATAAATAAATAGTTTGTTGTCAAGGGTTGAGGGTTACGACTCCGTTGGGCAGAAGCTCTGCTGTGGTTGAATGAGACGGGTTGCCGAGATTCAACGTAGAGTCGTTCGTGGTTTGAAAGTCAGTTGTGTTAGCAGACGACATGTTTGAAGACACTTTTACGCGTCATTTCGGCACTAATTAAGAACCGCTGTTACCGCGTGAGACTTGCCGGACATTCAAGGATTGTTGTGCTTAATTAAAGTTGCTTTTCATGATGGAAAGTTACTTTGTTTTTTTCAGGTAAGAGAACGGCAATAATAAGCTGAAAAGCTTTGAGGGCAATCCTTCTTTTCCGCCGTCTAAAAATAACAATTTTTAATATATATTTTTAAAGAGTAGTTTGATGGTGATTCCAAAGTTAATGTATTTGTATGTTAAAGAAGCAACAACAGCGATCACTGTTGTGATTTCGTTTCTCTTTGGGTGAAGAATAAAACCTGGCACCTTCGAATCTTTTCCAACGCTGTGCCGAGTGATTTTTGCGCAATATTTAGCTTCAAACAACACGGAAGGCGTCTGTTGCGAACTAAAACTTGAAGCGTGTCGTTTAGCTGATGAACGTTTTTTTATTTCGCAACAAGAGCAAGCGAACTCGACACAACCGTGAACCCCGGTACATTTGAATTTTTTAATCGGCTTTCGATAGCTTCATAGACTTTGATCTGATTGCAAAATACCTGAAATGAAAGTCTCAAAACACCTTAAAATAATCGCGTTCAAGGACAGCGTACAAACTTCAGCGTCCGTACTTTTCTGTTTTACTTCCGTGTATCGCCTGGTGTCAAGCAATGGCCGCCGGTAGCGACACCGGAAGGCTCTCGACCGGCGATCCAGCTTACTACAATAGAGATCAGTGATGCTGCCAGTCAGGCGGCATGATAATATGAATCGGCATGTCGTTTACTGAGTGGACAACGAGGAAGGTGAAGGTTAGGCCCAATCGCGCACCTGAGAACACGCTTGGCAACACAATAAAACTTTACGAAAAGGGCCCAGTTAACACGGTTGAAAAAAAATTGATCAGCGCAATATATACAAAAAATTGCACTAACCTGCAAGTCGCAGTATTTGAATGACATACTGCCCGTTGTTTGCTTCGTCTTTTTCGTCGTGCCAGGTGGCTGTATACGTCTTCTTATTGTCGAAATCGAACTCGTCCGCAGGATCAAAGTTCAAAATGTCTTCAACTGGAATCACGTGCAAACGGTTGTCCGTGATTATCTCCACATATGTCACGAATTCCAGTTTTCCTTGTTTATTTTTCGTTTAACTTTCCGCTGATAGATCCGTTTATCATCTATGTAGCGGCGCCCGAACGTCGCCGTGTTCGGAGGCGCGCCTTTGTTCCCTTTCGGGTTGGAGCTTAGCGGCGTCCGCGGGAGAAAAAGGGGGAGCGTGGGGAGGGAGCCCAGGACGGCGCCGACATCCGAGGATGGGCGAGGCCAACCTGAAAGAATGTTGTTTCACCTTGAAGCTTTTGTCTCCCACGCCTCGGCGAGCGCTAGCTCACCCGCGGACGCACAAGGTCGCTCCAAGGGGGATTTCTCTGGAAATGTGCTTCTGTTGTTTTTCTTTTTGGGCAAAACTGAGAGCTCTGATTGGGTCTAAGAAGCTCCTTTCTGATTCGCCAAGTTATCTTCCGCAAAATGCTCATGTTTTCTATATATATAGAGGGGGTTTTGGCGGGAGTGTGGCGGGGCGGTCGTCGTCGTGGTAGGGGTACCACTTTTTGGGGAGAAGTTGGAGACCCCCGGATCTGGCCGGGGCTCCGCTGGTATCGTTTTTCTTTTCCCACGTCGTTATTTTTCCGTAATTCGGAACGTTGGGCCGAGGCCGTAGTTCGTCTCCGGGAGTTGTTTTTGCCTACGGGCGCGTGTGTTCTTGCACTGCGGTGCGTGTTTTGGCCTGTGGGCCTGGTTGTGGCACTCCGGTGCGAGTTTCTGCGTGGTGCGGTGCTTCGTGTGGATCATCTCACCGTTCGACAGGCCAGTCTTCATCGTCCGAGAGCCCAGCGTCAACCTTCGGCAGCGTCTGGACTTGGACTCTGCTCAGATAAGACTTGGATTTTGTGTTTACCCGTATTGAACGCTTTCGAGTTCCTGTTCTTTAGTTTTGTTTCATTTCAGTTAATTTCATTGTCTCTAAAGTCGTGTGGTATTGCTAACCGGGATGTTAGTGCCTCTTCCCCAAGATTTTTGCTAGACTGTTGTGTTCGTTATTTCTTTTTATTTCTCCTTCGTGGCCGCGCCGGTCGAATGACGAGTGTTTTGGAATATTAAATTTGTTTTGTTTTATAACCCTACGTGTCGTCGCCTCTCCACCGGCCTCTACCCCAGGCGTGGACCTATCGCTTGTCACCGGTCCAACCTTAATCTTCTGTTCTTTTATAGTAATTTTTGTTAACCACGGAGTGGGATTATTCTTATTCTTTTATTTCCTCCCCACTTCGTGACAAAGTGGCGTCCGGGACAGGACCGGTGGCATTGGGGTAGTGTCGGAGAGAGACGACCTGACCGTGGATTATGAGATAGAGAGGATTCGCCCTTTTTGTTTTGTTGTTAGAGGTCTAACTTGTTAAAGATTTGCGATGGAGGCGGAGGCCTTGTATGCTCTTGGGAGAGAGATTGGGTTAACCGACGGGGCGGAACTTCGAGCGTGGGTTGAAGTCGAGAGGAATCGAATAGATAAGACTAGAGAGCAGGAGGAGAAGAATAAGGACAGGGAGGAACGCGCTCGCGAAAGGGAGCGGCAAGTTCAAGGGCAGTGCGACAGGCTCAGGAGAGAGAATCGGTGAGGCAGGCCGAGCTAAGACTGTCAGAGATAGCAGCGGAAGTAAAACTAATGGAGTGTAAAGTTCGACTTGCAGAATGTGAAAATGCAAGAGTGAGGACGAGCAGCCCCACGAGCGAGAGTTCCGGGGTGAGCAGCGCAGCTATGACAAGTCCGCAGCGTTGGATGGCGGCTTTTGACGAAACAACGGACGACCTGGACGCGTACCTTCTCCGGTTTGAGCGCCTGGCTCAGGGCCTGCATTGGCCCCGCGACCAGTGGGCTACTATGCTGTCCCTGTGCCTGAAGGGTGAGGCCCTCTCGGTCATCAGTCGTCTCAGCCTGGAGGAGTCTGCGGACTACGACGCCGCCAAGAATGCGTTGATGAGGAGGTTCCGGTTGACCGCCGACGGTTTCCGCGAGAAGTTTCGAGACTCCAAGCCGGAGGGCGGAGAATCCGGAGCCCAGTTTGCGGCGCGTCTGGCGAGCCTCTTCGATCGCTGGGTCGACCTCGCCAAGACGCCTAAAGACTACGACAGTCTCCGGGACCTGTTGCTGTCGGAACAGTTCCTCCGGGGATGCTCACCGAAGCTGTCCCTTTTCATTCGGGAGCGAAGCACGAAGACGGTGGCCGACATGGCTGACCTGGCCGACCGACACCTGGAGGCGCAGGGGACGCAGACACTAGGGATCAAGGCCGAGGAAAAGAAGCAGGCCCCTCAGCCCCCACGATTCATCGACAAGAAGGATGCTGGAGCGCGGCCACCCCTGCGGTGTTTCCTCTGCGATCGTGTTGGACATCGGGCCGCAGATTGCCGGGAGAGGGCTACCACCAGGGCGTCATGCTGGAGGTGCGGCCAAACGGGGCACTCCGCCAACGCTTGTCAGCAGGGAGCCAAAGGCCGGCCACAAGCCTCCTGCTGCGTGGCGGCCGAACAGACCCAGAAAGAAGAATCGGTCGTACAGAACGGGTACGTCCTCCTCAAGAACGGCGGCCGTATTCCCGTGGTTAATACCACGATTGCTGCGGAGGCCAGAAATTTGATGAGCGGAGTTCCCGTCCGAGCCGGCAGGGTCGGAAAACACGCCGTCACCGTCCTCCGCGACACCGGCTGCAACACGGTGGTCGTTCGGAGGAGCCTTATACCGAAAGAAGACCTGACGGGAACTGCGAAGGCGGTATACCTGGTAGATGGAACCGTCAAGATACTACCAGAGGCCAAGCTGTGGATGAAGAGCCCCTTTTTCACTGGACAGGTAACGGCCCTCTGCATGGAGAGTCCGTTATATGATGTTATTTTGGGTAACATTCCCGGCGTAAGAGCAGCAGGAGAGCCCAACCCTGAGTGGGAGGTCGACGCGTCGGTGGAAGAGCCTGGAGAAGATGCGGAGAGGACCGGAGGGCCCACCTTGAGCGCGGCGGAGCAGACGAGGCTCCAGAAGAAGACAGTAGACCAACAAGCGACGGGGCCCACTCCGCTAAGAGTCCCTGATGTTGGAGAAGCAGCCTTCACGCCGGAAGTCCTGAAGAAGGCAGCCAACGAGACTTGTGCCGTCGGCACTTTGGAGCAGGACGAGCGAGGCAGAGCGTTTCCACTGCGGCGTCTGGAGGGTGAAGAGACCTCGAGGGACGTCGTGTTTGGAGCAAAACTACCCGGAACAACCAAGTGGCGTGGGGACCCCCACGGGAGGCAGCTTTCCTCAACCTGAAGAGACTCCTCATCGAGGCCCCCATACGAAGACTTCCCGACTTCCAGAGGGAGTTCGTGCTGCAAACAGACGCCTCTGACCGGAGTATCGGGGCGATACTCCTGCAGGAACTCGACGTCGTCCTACAACCGGTGGCCTATTCCAGTCGGCAGCTCCTCCCCCAGAAAAAAAGCCTACGCGACCGTGGAACGGAAAGGCTTGGCGAGGGTGGGGGGGATCGACAGATTCAGACCGACCGTGAATCGCTGCAGTATATAAATCTAACGAGCCACGCTAACGCGAGGGTTATGCGAGGGAGTCTGAAACTCCAGGAGTTTGATTTTAGAGTTGAGTATATATGAAGGGAAGTGCTAATCTAGGAGCAGTTTACCTAAGTCGACTGTAAGACAGTTTGCGTTCCCGCTTTCTTTTCCTTGTGCGCGAGTAACCGGAACTGTTTTTCCTTTTTTTGGTCTCAGTTTTATATCTGTTTTATCTGAGTGAGTTGTGAAAGGCAATCACCGTTATGCTTGTGAGCGTCGGCTGTCCTTCTGTTTTGATTTTAGTGACGAATTGTTTTGTGTGTGTTCTGGGCAGACTTGTAACTTTGTTTTGTATATGAGATTTGTTTTCTTTTGTGCTTTTTATTGTGTGTGCTGTCGAGACCGAGCGGTGTCCGAGGCAACAAAGCCCGACAGGGAGTCAGGGACCGGGGCAGGGTGCAAGTCAGGAACGCAGGAGAGCCGGTGGTAACTCTCTAAAACTGTTTAATTACATAATTACAGCATATGTACAAACAGAGAGAGCACACGCAGTCGCGCTCCGTTGCTGCTTATATAGGGTTCGGTTTTTCGTCGCAGCCAATCCATGCAGCGTCGAAATCCGTGACATCATCGGGCCCCGCCCCTGCACGTCTCACACGAGCACATACGCGAGGGACGCCCCCACACTCACACACAGAGCTCACCACTGGGTCTCGTTGTCCGCCGAGCTGTCGCCGTAGACCCAGAGAGAGGCAATCCTGTGACCTTGCCTCCGAGTCAACAAAGCACCGTCGAGCCAGCGGCCAGGATTAGCAGAAATTCCCCCGGTCGGGCAAGAGGGAAGGGACACCTGCTTTTCGGGGCCTTCATTGTCCAGCTGGCTAGAGGCGACGAAGGCGCGCTGGCCGAACGGGTTGCCACGTAATCCCCTTGGCGCCGTCTGACTCGAGAGGAACCAACCCGTCAGTCTCCCGGAAACGCAGTCGCGCGGCCCGTTGTCTTGGTGCGGCCGGGCGTCACTGTGACGAGGGATCAGTAGCTTCCAAGCGTGGGTTGGGTTCGGTCGCAGCGGGAGGGTGACCTTGGGACCAGGTGTTGCAAGATGAAACGGCGTCGGGGACCAACCGCTCCTTTTCGTCGACCTGGGGCGCCGGAAAGACTCGCCTAATCGACGGCGCGCCCTGACGCCGGTCCGGCACAACAGCACCTCCGCCGACAGGAAGTGCGTCTGGAGGATGAGCAGACAGCAACCGCTCCTCCGAGAGACGCGGTCTCGCTGCTGGGGGTTCTCGGCAGAAGTTCAGGCCTCGTCCAATCTGGGAAGTGGAGCGACGAAGACCAACAACCCCAAACCAAAACTCCGAGTAGGCCAGTGCCCAGTTCCCCATGCTTCCGATCCGCCAGACCATTTCAAAAGAATACAACACCTCATAAGATATGTCTAACAGTTACCTACAAAAGAAACATCCCTATTGAAAATATCCCTTCTGGGCCGTCGCATAGGCACGAAAAGTCGGACACCCGTGAAAATAAATGCAAATCAATCGCTCCACTAAAGCCGACTACCGGGACAGTCATATCTCTGAACATGCGGCGTAAGCAAGAGAAATCAAATTTTGACCCACAAAATTTTTGATGACGACTACAGCCGCTCATCATTCTCATCCCCGTTCCTCAAAAGCTTCGGCTGAGCCCGTCCGCATTTCCATTGAGTTTTCCCTTTTTGTACCGCACCTCGAAATTGTACTGCTGGAGGGCCAAACTCCATCGGAGTAGGCGGCCATTCTTCGATGACATATTCTGGAGCCATCTTAAAGGACAATGGTCGGTCTCAATTACAAACTTAGTACCCGCAAGATAACAAGAAAGTTTCTGAACAGCCCAAACAAGACAGGCACATTCCTTCTCCGAGGCACTGTATGCCTCCTCGCGGGTGGTGAGCTTTCGGCTAATGAAAAGTACAGGGCGTTCGTGGCCCTCATCATCGGTCTGACTCAAGACCGCTCCTATCCCGCGATCACTGGCGTCGCACTGCACCACAAAGGCTCGTGTGTAGTCTGGTGCTTTCAACACCGGCCCCTCTGTGAGCGCAGCCTTTAACGAGCTGAAGGCGCGTTCCTTCGCTTCATCCCATTCCACAATCTGTGGCTCAGACTTTCTGAGGGCGTCAGTGAGAGGACTTGCCATGTGAGAGTAGTTCTCAATGTAATGTTGATAATAACCAGAAAGCCCTAAGAAAGCGCGTATTTCCGTCTTTGTTTTGGGACGTCGGTGCTCCGCGACCGCCGCGGTCTTAATCTCCGAGGGTCGGCGACAACCCTGCCCGATTACATGGCCCAGATAGCTGACCTCAGCTCTCCCAAGGTGACACTTTTCCGGTCTTACGCTAAGCCCCGCCTGCCGAAGCCGGTTCAGGACGGCCCTCAAATGTTCCACGTGTGCTTCCCATGAATCAGAGAAGACGGCTACATCGTCTAGGTAGGGGAGGGCAACGTCACGAAGGTCCCCTAATACACGATCCATGAGGTCAGAAAAACAAAACGGGGCGTTTTTCAAGCCGAAGCTCAGCATGACGGGACGAAATGTACCCAGTGGAGAGATGAACGCGGCGTACCGGCTGGCACGCTCAGTGAGGGGGACCTGCCAGTATCCCCGAACTAGATCCAGAGTTGAAATGAACTTAGCCCTGCTCACTACTTCTACCCTCTCCTCTATGTTTGGGATAGGATAAGTTTGGTCTCGGGTGATGGAATTCAACTTTCTGTAATCAATACAGGGTCTAGGGTCTTTGCCCGGCGTTTCAACAAGGATTAGTGGCGATGTAAAGTCGCTTCCCCGGGCTCGATCACCCCGAGTTCCAGCATGCGCCTAATCTCAGTTTCCATGATCTCTTTTTGTCTGGGAGACACTCTGTACGGTCTTGAACGAACAGGTTTATTCTCCGTCAGTTCGATGTCATGGACCACTAAGTTCGTTTTTCCGGGCTTATCTGAAAAAACTGTCCTGAACTCCCCAATCAACTGTGTCAGATCTTCAACCTGAAATGGCTCGAGCTTGTCCCGATTTACCATTTTCAGGCAGAGGTCTTCGACAGTGAAACCTCCGTCACCTTCTAGGAAAGGAATGTCAGGTGGCATCTCTTCGGGCGCGTTCAATGTCAAGTTTACAACAGCCTCCCGATCCCTGTAGGGCTTCATGAGGTTGCTGTGATACACTCGCGTGTTTCGTCGCCTTCCTTCTAACTCAACTGCGTAGTTGGTCTCCGAGAGCTTCTGCACAACCCGGGCCGGGCCCTCCCACTGAACGTCAAGCTTGTTCTTTCTTGAAGGAATGAGCAACATTACCTTGTCATTTACCTTAAACGTACGTAACCTAGCGGACCGGTCATAGTAGGCCTTGGCCTTTTTCTGTGCGGTTTTCATGTTCTCTTCTACGATCCCCCACGCGTCGTTTAGTCGATTTAACAAGGTCAGAACGTATTCGACTACGTTCGGGTCTTCCCCTTGACCCTCCCAGGATTCCCGAAGCATGCGTAACGGCGTTCTTAACGCTCTCCCGTACAGCAGCTCAGCAGGACTAAAGCCCGTCGTCTCGTGAGGTGCCGTTCTGAGAGCGAACATCGCCGCCGGAAGGCAGGCTTCCCAATCCTTACTGCGTTCTACACCGAGGGCCCGCAGGATACGTTTCAGCACCGAGTGAAGCCTCTCTACGCTGTTCGACTGCGGATGATAGATCGAACTATGAACAAGCCTTATACCACACTTCTCGAAGAACGTGGTCGTTAACAAGCTGGTGAAGACGCTGCCTTGATCGCTTTGGATCTCCGCCGGAAATCCAACTCTAGAAAAAATGGATAAAAGTGCGTCCACCACGTTAGCCGAACTAAGCTCCTTTAATGGAATGGCCTCTGGGAACTTAGTCGCCGGGCACAAGGCCGTCAAAATGTACCGGTACCCCGACTGCGTTCGCGGGAGTGGTCCGACAATGTCAATTACGAGACGACGAAATGGCTCGGTGATCACCGGAACCAATGTCATTGGTGCCTTTTTCTTGTCTGTGGACTTCCCGACGCGCTGACATGCATCGCAAGTCCTCACAAATGTTTCTACGTCCTTCCAGCATCCCGGCCAGTAGTATTCCTGCGTTAGTCGTGCCTTGGTTTTCTTTACACCAAGGTGCCCTGACCAAGAACAATCATGGGCGAGATGCAGTAAGTCCGCTCGGTACTTCTGGGGAACGACAAGCTGATCAAAGGACTTCCCCTTTCGGTCCTTGTACTGCCTGTACAGCACGCCTGACCTGGTCTGGAAAGCGATGTTTTTGTTCGCTACGCCTTCCTTCTCACTTTTGTGGAGATCTCTAAGGGAGGGATCGCTCTCTTGTTCTGCGATGAGTGTCGGCCTGTCTAACCCTGCCAAAGCCTGAAAGCTAGTGGAGGCGGGAGAGAGAAGTATGCCGTCCCCTTTCCCGTGGTCGGCAGTTCGCTCTCCCCTTTCGATTTCGGGTTCTGTGTTTTGACCCGGCGCGCTGTCAAACTCCCCGGGAAGGTCCGGCTGGTCGCTGGGTTTCACGGATGAGGAAGCCCCATCGACCGAGTCATACTGCAATTGTCCCGCTAGTGCACGCGCCTTTGAACGCGTCAGTGCCAACACGGTCTCATGTGAGAAGCTCAATCCCCTTTCTAGCAGCAGCTGTTCTGACTTATTAGAAAATAAGTAGGGGTACGGCAACGGGAGGCTGCTGGAGACTGCCGCCTCGGTTTCGAGGACTCCGAACGGTCCTGTGATCAAAACTTTGGCCACGGGTAAGCAAACGCTTTGCTCTTCGACCACTTGCCGAATCCAGGCGCAGTCTCCAGTGTAGTCCCCGGTCCGCACGTAGGAGGGGTGCACGACATCCATTGTTGCCGCTGAGTCTCGAAGTACTTTACACGTTTTACCATTGACAACCATTCGTCGCGTGTACGGCTCTAAGAGCCTATCATTGTCTTCGTTCTCGCGGACATAGTGAAACGCCACTTTCTTCGCACAGTTGACCGCGAAGTGACCCGGTTCTTTACAGTTAAAACAAACTGCAGGCTTCCTTTTTTCGAAGGTTTTGGTGTTTTCGCCGTTTTGTTTAGCCGTGTCACTAACCCTCCCCTCTCCTGCCCTGTCTACCTTTTTTTTTGGCTCCTCAAATGACCGCTCCCCAGCAGACTGCCCTGGGAAAGCCCCTCTCGCCTCGTTCTGTTTAGACGAGAAAGCTTTCCGACTTTCTTTGTCCCCCTGCGCCTTAGCGTTACCAGGGCGATCCTGTTTCAGAGCTCTCCTCATCGCGTGCTCCTCCGCAAGTTCAGCGGCTTTCAGCAGATTAGGCTCGGTTAGCCTGTCTTGAACCCAGAACATCGCGGCCTCTGGGAGTTCGCGGAAGAACTGTCCCGTCGCGATACACTCGACCACCTTGTCGTGGTCTCCGTGTGCCCCGGCACTCTTTAGCCACTCCACCAAATCTGCCCTCAAGTTGTACGCGAACTCTGGATATTATTGAGCTGGCTTCCTAGATGCCTGACGGAAGCGTTGGCGAAATGCCTCCGTGGACAAGCGATATTTCTTGAGGAGCGCGGCCTTTACTTGGTCATAGTTGTCGGCATCCTCACGAGTTAAGCGTGCGATCACGTCTGCCGCCTCGCATGGGAGAAGCGTCAACAGCTTCTGGGGCCATGTTTCGCGCTGAAATCGCACCTTCTCGCAAGTTCGTTCAAAGTTTACAAGAAACAATCCGATATCTTCCCCCAGATTATAAGGCTGAAGGAGATCCTTCATCTTGAACCTTTCCGTTGGTTCAACACTAGCTACTTCTCGAGCGGGAGACTGGGCCTCCAGTTTCCTCATTTCTAGCTCGACTTTTCGCAGCTCTAGCTCATCGGCTCGCCTTTTCGTTTCGCGTTCCTCCTTGTCCTTCTCGAGAAACTCTTTTTCTCGTTTTAGCTCCACACACTCTAAAAGTTCCTCCTCGCTAATTTCTGCGGCGCGGATGAGTTTTATAATGTGCGGCTTTCGTTTCACTTGCCCCAAATCAATCCCCAATTCAGTACAAACATGTACCAACTCTGGCACACGCAACGTCTCCAGATCCATGACTTCCTCAGTGTTCGGCTCCCTTACTTTAAAAGAAAACTATCGCGTCAAAGTACAAACTTTACTCTGGCGGATACAATTTTCCCCAGCCCCTACCAACACGACTAACGGCTGCTAGGTCTGGCAAATCAAAAGCAAGAGGGCCTCCAGGCACTCACCCACTGCAGGAGTCATGGTCCGGTGAAGTCGAATCCCGCCGCTGCCATCCAGTTGTCGAGACCGAGCGGTGTCCGAGGCAACAAAGCCCGACAGGGAGCCAGGGACCGGGGCAGGGTGCAAGTCAGGAACGCAGGAGAGCCGGTGGTAACTTTCTAAAACTGTTTAATTACATAATTACAGCATATGTACAAACAGAGAGAGCACCCGCAGTCGCGCTCCGTTGCTGCTTATATAGGGTTCGGTTTTTCGTCGCAGCCAATCCATGCAGCGTCGAAATCCGTGACATCATCGGGCCCCGCCCCTGCACGTCTCACACGAGCACATACGCGAGGGACGCCCCCACACTCACACACAGAGCTCACCACTGGGTCTCGTTGTCCGCCGAGCTGTCGCGGTAGACCCAGAGAGAGGCAATCCTGTGACCTTGCCTCCGAGTCAACAAAGCACCGTCGAGCCAGCGGCCAGGATTAGCAGAAATTCCCCCGGTCGGGCAAGAGGGAAGGGACACCTGCTTTTCGGGGCCTTCATTGTCCAGCTGGCTAGAGGCGACGAAGGCGCGCTGGCCGAACGGGTTGCCACGTAATCCCCTTGGCGCCGTCTGACTCGAGAGGAACCAACCCGTCAGTCTCCCGGAAACGCAGTCGCGCGGCCCGTTGTCTTGGTGCGGCCGGGCGTCACTGTGACGAGGGATCAGTAGCTTCCAAGCGTGGGTTGGGTTCGGTCGCAGCGGGAGGGTGACCTTGGGACCAGGTGCTGCAAGATGAAACGGCGTCGGGGACCAACCGCTCCTTTTCGTCGACCTGGGGCGCCGGAAAGACTCGCCTAATCGACGGCGTGCCCCGACGCCGGTCCGGCACAACAGTGCGCGCTTGTTCTGTTCACTTTGTCTTATTTGGTATCAGTGGTCGAATTCGTGCTGATGATTTTTGAACATTCAGAGTGAATATTCTTAAAGTGTGGGGTAGTGTCACGAATTCCAGTTTTCCTTGTTTATTTTTCGTTTAACTTTCCGCTGATAGATCCGTTTATCATCTATGTAGCGGCGCCCGAACGTCGCCGTGTTCGGAGGCGCGCCTTTGTTCCCTTTCGGGTTGGAGCTTAGCGGCGTCCGCGGGATAAAAGGGGGAGCGTGGGGAGGGAGCCCAGGACGGCGCCGACATCCGAGGATGGGCGAGGCCAACCTGAAAGAATGTTGTTTCACCTTGAAGGTTTTGTCTCCCACGCCTCGGCGAGCGCTGGCTCACCCGCGGACGCACAAGGTCGCTCCAAGGGGGATTTCTCTGGAAATGTGCTTCTGTTGTTTTTCTTTTTGGGCAAAACTGAGAGCTTTGATTGGGTCTAAGAAGCTCCTTTCTGATTCGCCAAGTTATCTTCCGCAAAATGCTCATGTTTTCTATATATATAGAGGGGGTTTGGGCGGGAGTGTGGCGGGGCGGTCGTCGTCGTGGTAGGGGTACCAATTTTCGGGGAGAAGTTGGAGACCCCCGGATCTGGCCGGGGCTCCACTGGTATCGTTTTTCTTTTCCCACGTCGTTATTTTTCCGTAATTCGGAACGTTGGGCCGAGGCCGTAGTTCGCCTCCGGGAGTTGTTTTTGCCTACGGGCGCGTGTGTTCTTGCACTGCGGTGCGTGTTTTGGCCTGTGGGCCTGGTTGTGGCACTCCGGTGCGAGTTTGTGCGTGGTGCGGTGCTTCGTGTGGATCACCTCACCGATCGACAGGCCAGTCTTCATCGTCCGAGAGCCCAGCGTCAACCTTCGGCAGCGTCTGGACTTGGACTCCGCTCAGATAAGACTTTGATTTTGTGTTTACCCGTATTGAACGCTTTCGAGTTCCTGTTCTTTAGTTTTGTTTCATTTCAGTTAATTTCATTGTCTCTAAAGTCGTGTGGTATTGCTAACCGGGATGTTACTGCCTGTGCCCCGAGATTTTTGCTAGACTGTTGTGTTCGTTATTTCTTTTTATTTCTCCTTCGTGGCCGTGCCGGCCGAATGACGAGTGTTTTGGAATATTAAATTTGTTTTGTTTTATAACCCTACGTGTCGTCGCCTCTCCACCGGCCTCTACCCCAGGCGTGGACCTATCGCTTGTCACCGGTCCAACCTTAATCTTCTGTTCTTTTATAGTAATTTTTGTTAACCACGGAGTGGGATTATTCTTATTCTTTTATTTCCTCCCCACTTCGTGAAAACATACCGCACAAGTGCATACATGATGCAGCAAATAACTTCGCGAAGCTGAAGAAAATCTGCATACACGCGTGCGCTTAACCGCGGAACACGTTTTGCTAAGCGCGACCAGTGGAACGGCGGCACGGATTATGGATTGCCTTATGGATTGCGCGACGGCGCTGTTCACATACGTGTCAAGTTGTAGTTCATGCACATTCAACCAAATCTTTTTTTTTTTTTTTAGACAGAGTAATGTGTTTGCCTAATTCTGCAAGAAAGTAAGATATATCTTTTTTTTTTCTTCTTTTTCGTGCCCGTCTTTGGTAGCACGCAAAAGTAGCGCGGCCTCGAGCACTTTTTTTCTTCGGCCTTTTCCTTACGCCCTGAAAAGAAGGTGTTGGTGCGTTAATTCTTATTTTTATTACTTTCATTTTGCCAGATCCCTTATGTTCAGCTGTCTATTCTCCCTGCCCTGTGTGTAAATGGAGAGGAACTGGGGTAGCAGGTGTACAAAAGAGATCTTGTGTAACATCTGTAGGCTAGGTGGCGCAATCTACCGCCCGATGTAAAGGGTACAGCTGTTAGCATCTATCCATCAAGTTTTCTGCGTGCGCGACTGCGTTGCTGCGTCGCTGCGTTTCCAGAGTTCCTCAGGCTTTTCGGTCGCCTTGCCGAGAACATCGTGGTTTCTCTTGTTCTGTGCTGGTATTTTCAAGTGTAATGGGCCCACCGAAAAGACGAAAAACATACCTCGACCCTGGGTCGAGTAGCCGTATTCCAAAAGTGACAAAATGGCGCTTGAAAACAGCTGCCAATGCTGATCCTGCTGTCCCGGACCTGGTTGCGTACCATCACCTGCAGCCCGAAGAGACCCTCTGTGCAGTGAGCCCAACGAGGAGCTTGATGAGGAACCAAGGTCACCTGCGTCCAGTGACTCAGAACGTGACGAACCCGAACCGGAAAACGAACACAATGAACTTCTCAGTGACGTGGAACACCAAGAACCCGAAGAATCCGAAGTGGATGAAGAAACGCCGCCGGCATCACGCCTGCCGCAGCAAGACGATTCAAGCAGCGCGGACCCCTTCTTCGACACCGCGGACCCCGTCTTCGATACCGCGGAGCTGGCCGAGCCATTTACTGAGGATTCTCCACTAACTCGTGGTGATGCATACATGATGCTCTTGGATGTTGCTATAAAGGATTGGTTTTTGTGGGCTGCAGTTGAGGATGTTCAGAAGCTCCTTAACAAACTCATCAGCAAAAAAGTATTTCCCGAGAGCAAATATTTGCTCAAAAAGCTTTGTGGTGTGAACCTGAGCGACATCGTGTTCTACTTTTATTGTAACGAGTGCATGACACTTCTCGCCAAGACAAGTGGCAGTTTGAAAGAGCGGCAGCAGTTGCGGACCCAATGTGACACGTGCCACAAAGTATACGTGGGGCGAGAGCTTGTACGTGCCGGCAGCTTCTTCGTTGCTTTGCCCCCGAAAAAATAGCTTGCTTCCCTTCTTGCAAGCAAAACAGTTAGCGTAGCAGTGGTAAATACTTTGGAGAAAGTATCAGGAAATGACGACGGCTATGCAACAAGTGACATCACGGACGGTCACCAATATCGCGCTGTGCGTGCCCAAGCCGGAATGTCCTCTAATGACTTAACACTAACCTTGAATTCTGATGGAAGTCCAGTATTTAACTCTTCCAACTATAGCATATGGCCCGTCCAAGTGACGCTAAATGAACTACCACCAAAACTGCGCTGGGCCAATGTCATGATGCCTCTGCTTTGGTAGGGAAACAGCACCGGGACATGACACTCCTTCTCCAAGCATTTGTGGGTCAGCTAGAGAACTTCAATGAAATTGGTGTCACCTGGACGTACGAAAATGCCTTGATAAGTTCTAAGGTAAGAAACTTTTATTTTCACACCTTTAATATTTTTGGTGCGAGTTATTATGATGTGGACCTGTATTCTCCTCAATTAAGTTTAAAATTAATTTCCAGGTGTTTTGCATCTGCTGCTGTGCAGATGGACTAGCGAGAGCAGTGATGCAGCAAAGAGGCAGTATAATGGCTATTTTGGCTGCAGCTGGTGCTACCATCCGGGGCTCAATGTCGAAGGTAAGTCGCTCACAATTTCACTCAATGTTTATGCCGGCTGATCTAGTAAAGAAAAAGTTATCATTTGTTGTTTGCTTGCTTAAAGACCAGCTGCATGAAACGTTTCCGTCATGCAAAAAGATTATTTCCACACAGTATGTCCGAACAGAACGCTAACTATCCAATAGGGTATTCAAATATGCGTAGGTGTGTAGAATCTGTTATCTAAAACCGTTAGAACGCAGCGACAACCGAACAGATGAACCACTGGACCGATATAAAATATTATTTTTGCATTTAAAAACCAATGTTAGATCTAGGGACTCCTGAATATAGATTTAGGCCCTAAAGAATTTTTAAATAAATATTGAAAATAGCTCATCTAAAACTCAAATTCATTTTTACAATGTCATAATTGGCAACACTAACACCCTTTATAACACTACCGCCCGTTATAAAGGGTATAGCCATTAACATCCATCCATCCATCCATCCTCTAGACATTGACTGGTATAGTCAATGGCTATTGACTTTTCATGAAAGTAAAAAGTAGTAGTCTTTTGTAATGCTTAATTAGCATAATGGGTACTGAGAGTGAAGATTTTTTAGTAAACTGGATTTCTAGGCCTCTAAGAGATACTGTTTAACATTTCTGATCGCTGTAATTCAAAATGTTTTGAGGTGCAAATTGAAATTCGGCTTCCTAGAATCACTAGACCTTAACATTTTCATTAAATGCAAAAGGAATAATTCAGATCAGTCCAGTGGTTAATCTTAAAAATGGCTTCCACAATGCAGAACATTTCCCACGAAGAAGGAGAACAAAAAACCCTTGTGCTAGAGCTTCCTTTAAATAGCAGATTGCAGAACAAAAAGAATGTCATGTTTTAAGTTTTACTAGCACTAGAATCTGTATTAAGGTGCACATATTTTAAGTGCACAGAAGCGTAGCAATTTCTTTTATCGGATTATATCATTATATTTTCAAATTTAATTTTATGACCTTAAACACCCTCTGCAGGGGTATCACATAAGGGGCAGATTGAACAATCAATGTGGTTGCCAGGCAACATTAATAGCAAATTCATAGAGGCCACGAATGGCATTCAAGTACATATCACAGTCAATGGGCCTAATTAATTTATCCTAAACTTTGCATTATATATCATTGGTCACACCTGCAAGTCCTGCACTCTGCTGACCAATTCAATATCTGGCAGCAATGATATACCACATATGATATACCATTGTGCTTGTCCTGTCCACTTTCGTTGTCTGTTTGCACATAACCAGTTTGATTAAGCACCATGAACCAACTAGCCCAGCAACAAGTTTTGATTAATGTCTTAAAGCATTGTGGCAAAAACTAAAGTATGAATTTTGTGTGATGTTCACTCTCTTTTGCATGTAGGTACCATCAAGTACTGCCTCAGTGAGCCGTTTCCTGACCGTACTGATGAAGAAGCCGTCCATGACATGAGGGCTGCCTGCCACGAGAAGAGACCTGTGCGTGGAGTGAAGGGACCAACTCCCCTGATCAACCTGCCTGGTTTCTCTGCTGTCTGGGCATGGTGTCCAGATTATATGCACTGTATTCTCCTGGGCGTGTCACGACAAATAACCGAGTTGTGGTTCTCACAAAGTGGGTCGGAACACTACATTGGCGAGGCATCCGTAATGGCAGCTGTTAGTGAGAAACTGTGCTCTATTCGGATGCCAGAGTGCATAAATCGACAACCCAGATCGTTGCTGACACGAAAGCACTGGAAGGCAGCGGAGTGGCAGTCCTGGCTGCTTTATTACAGCATTCCATGCCTCAGTGGTGTCCTTGATCGTACATACTTAGACCATTGGAGCCTGCTTGTGGCAGGTGTGTTCCTGCTTTTGAAGGATACCATTACCCAATCAGAGTTAGCAGAGAGCACAAAGCTGCTCACAGAATTTGTTGTTGGTGTGCAGTTCCTGTATGGAAACTCTGAGATGACATATAACGTGCATCAACTCCTTCACATGCCAAAGTCAGTTTTGCTTTTTGGCCCCTTATGGGCACATTCATGTTTCACGTTTGAAACAGATATGGGCCGACTACTAAAGCTGGTCACATCATCAAATGGTGTCTCCCTCCAGATTGCCACTCGGCTGCTTCTGCACACCAGCTTCTCTGCTTTGAAGGCTTTGGCATCTGAGCATGCCCTCTCACTGCTAGGAATGCCGAACAAACAGAACAGTGACAAGCTTATTCCTCTAGGAAAACCAGATGTAGTTGAAGAAGCCTTTGTGTCTGAGCATGTGCAGCTGCAAGGTTGTGAAACAGTGGAATTTAAGAGAGTAAAAGTCAATGGCTCTACTGTGTGCTCAGAAAAATACTACAGGCAGCTACGAACTGACAACACTGCAATTATGTTGCGTGATGGTACATACGCTAAAATTCAGAGATTATTCTGCTGCACAGAACGGACTGGAGAGAAAGCATTCTTTGTCTTGACAGGTGTTTATAGGGCTGACTGCATTCGGCCATGTGTGCAGCACATTAAGGTAGCAAGGCGTATACGGCAGAACAGTATCTGCGAGTTAGATGAGCACGCTCGTCCTTGTGCATACTTCTCTATAGCTGGTAAGGAATATTTCTGTGACCTTGTCAACAAATATGAATGGTCATAAAACAATTGCCCAGACAACCAGCTTGATGCTAAGTTAACTTGTCAGTAAAATTGTCGCTAGGTGCTGATAGCTTTGCTTTTTACTTTCCCTTTTTTGTAGAATAGATATGGCGGTTTTTGTGTTCTGTCTTAGATATGATATCATTTTTGGTCACAGAAAGTTTTTGTATTTCATACATCTACAGAGCAGTGTCTGTCATGCTCATGTATATCATATGTGACATCATTTGAATATGTTTTTGTTTTTATGAAGATGTGTGCCATGTGCATTGTATTGTTTTCTGCACTGTTGAGCTGTAGGGGGCAGAGACTCAAAAATCCACTAAAAAACCTTGGGCTACTTGGAATTTTGAGACACCCTTCAGCAGCTAAACTGTAGTATTTCTCGATTTGTGATGTGTTTACACTTGTGCATAAAGAAAAATAAAAGCATTGATCGGCCTCCTGACCAGCCAATAAAACAGCAGTTATATGTGAACATGGTCCCTGCATCATTTGCTCAACTAGAATCTTGGATTGGGTTAGTTGGTGCATACTTATTGGAATGAGTAAAACACCACAAAAACATAGGAACACAGCAGGAGGAACACAAAACTGACAAACTTTCTGTGTCTTAATGGCACAATACTGGCTGGCCTGTTTTTTGTTCAAGTCTTGCCGTACGACACGTTTATCTGTGCACTGGATTTATTTGAGCACAGGGACTGCCTCCATGGCGCAGAGGTATGCTATTGGCCTCTGGAGTGCAAAGAATAGGGTTTGAACCCTGGGCAGTCTTTTCCAAAAGAAGTCTTTGGGGCATTGCTAATAGGGACAGTCGCTTTGCAATGTACATCCCCCACCCCATTTCGAGCATGGGGGCGATTCCAGCCAGAGCAGGAGTTGCCCTTCCTGGAAATAGCCTCTTCCAGCCAGCTTGATACTATTCCCTCATCTAGCTGGGAATCTTCCAGGTGGATCATGCACTTCCAAGCTGGAACAATTGGTGCTCCAGCTGGAATTTCTGATTTCCAGCATGTGCAGCATCCATTTCCAGCTGTAAACAGGATTTCCAGCTGCTGCTGTATAATTCAGCTAAAAATCCGGCTGGAAATCTCCATTTCCAGCTGGAAGCTGCAGCTTATTTTCATGTGGGGACAAATATTCTGAAACATTGAGTCATTCACAAGTGGGACATTGCCAAACTTTCGTTTTTGGTTGCTTTCTCAAAAATACACAAGGCAAGTGGTACCAAGACAAGCACCAATCGCACATGACAGAGTCATGTGTGTCAAGATTGTCCTTACATACTTCACAATCCCACTGCTGAAGCCTAGCTTTAGATTTTACCACGCCTGTGACTGCTAGCCAGGCATCCTCCGAAAAAAAACTTTGCACGACGTTCACATCAACATTCTCATCCATAATGCCACTGTGCACATGCTCGGGCCTTTGCTCAATGTCGCCTTCCTCTAGCTGATTGCCTTGGATTGCAGCTTTTGCAGCGTCCTGGCCCACTAACCATGTTAAAATCACTTTTCTTTTTTTCTATCATCGAGAGGGTCTTGAAAGGAACTCTTTCCGTGCTGGCGTATTTTTTGTTTTTCTCGGGAGTCCGAGCACAGTTAATGCGTGGCCCTTAGGCCGGCCACACTTCCGCATTGGTGGTGCCATTTTGATTTGCTTGAGGGCACAGGTAGACGAGGTTTCAGTGACTTTATCAGTAGGTGCAAGAGTAACTGTCTCATTAGGGGTTGGCAGGTGTTGATTTTCCAGACTGGAGGCGGATTTGTGGTCGTCTTCCAAGTAGAATGGACGATCATAATTCTCTGTGCCGGCATCTTGACATGCTCTAGGAACAACTCCCTGGCTCTCCAGAACTAGAATGTCAGACTCAGACTGACCCAACTCGTGAGGTACTAAGCCCTCTTCATTTGCGTTTAAGGCAGCTTCACTCTCTTCCATTGACCAATCATCCGGTACATTTACATATGCAAGGTCCTCTCCGGCACGGTTGGTGTTCACAGTTTCTGACGATTCACACCTCGTTGCTAAGTGCACATCACGGCCGTTCATCCAGTGGCAAAGGATATCCTGTAGAAGTTCAATTCTTTCTGAGAATTCTTACATTGAACCTTCAGACACAATGCCGGCAAGTTTTGTTGTAATTGCAGATGCCTTTCTGAACTTCTGGTGACTTGAGAGCTTTCTGACATCTTGTTGCTTTTCTACATGCACCACCTCCATTTAATCGTGCTCGTGGTTAAGCAGCCTTGTTACACTTTCAGAGTATAATTTTGGAGACCATCTATTACTGCAGAGGCTTTGGTCGTACTTGTTTAGCCCAAAGTGCTGCCTCGCTGCAAAGATATGCCAGCATGGAAGCAGCATCGCATTCCTGAATCCACAGGAGCAGTTGCTGGCAGAAGCAGAGATCAACTTGCCGTTGGTGGCTCCCTGTGCCATTTCACCATCATCACATTTCACAGTGACACTATTTGAAAGATGAAGTTGACGCTCCACATGCCGGAATGCATAGGGTGTTAGAAGCCTACAGTAAAGCACATGAGCTTCATCACTGCTGGACACCACACGCCTTTTCTGGAGCATGGTTGCTGCTTTGTGAATGACCTCTTTCGTGTTGAGTGCACAAAGTAAAGGCATTTGCGCACAAAAGTTTCAAGCAAGCTGTACCGGTCAACAATGCTCTTTAGCTTTGCATTAATGCTCTCAGCACGATTGTTAGTGGAATTCATGAAGTTTGCACAAGACCACTTCAGTCCCATTATCCACTCTTCGTGAATGTGATGCCAGTTCGAGTCGAAGTATTTCACGATAGCAGGTGGCGATGATGACTTGAGCATTTTGTACAACTGGGCGTACTCCTTTTCACTCTGTGCGTAGACCATACACTGGAGTATGTCTAGTGCAGTTTCCTGGATCGGTCTTGATATCCCAAGTTTCTGGGTACTGATCTCCCTTCTAAACGTCTGAAGGGTGTGGAATGCAAGAGCAGATTGTGGAAGGAGCTGGGTCGCAATCTGGCGTTTTTTCAGGTTCTTGTCAGCCATAGTGACTCTAATGGATATCCAGCTCTTGTTCAGATCCTTGAATGTTTCGAAAAACCATCGAAGAGTTTCGCCGTCTTCTGTGGCAAAGAGACCAACCGCCACAATGTCACTTTGACCATTTCCGTCTTCAACGATCACAAGGAAACATGCCATCCTTGTTTCCAACAGCTTATACGCCTCGCAAGTGGGCTCATTTTCGTCTTCTGCGCATGAGAAAGGAGGTAGTGGTGACGTCAGAACGCCGAGCCCTGATTGGCTGATCGCGACCCCCTAGCTGAGCGTCGTCTGCTCCTTTGCAACGTCGTCTGCTCGCATGCGTCGTCTGCGTCTGTCTTACCTTTCCTGCGACTTTCGAGGTCTTTACGAGCGAGCTCGACTTCGCCTTTCAGAGAGGGCAGACGAAATAACTCGAGCGGTACGTTGTTTTTGTCTAACAACTAGCAGACGCGCATCAAGGAGGGAAGTCAAAGGACTCACTGGCGAGGTGTCCCGAGGCGCCGAGGTTTGTTTGCTAAGAACCGAGAGTGTCCGCAAGTTCCCTCCCAAATACTTTTTCCCTCCTTGCGTGTGCGGCGAGACTCCTCACTCTTTAACGGCGTCGGCGGGTTGGCGCAGTTAACGTCGTCTGCTTTACGTCTGCTAGTCAAAGCGATGGCTGCTTTACCTTTCCTGCGTCTGTCGGAGATTCACCGCTTTTTCACCGGCGAGAGTCACCGCTGCCTCGGAAAACAAGGAGATGACAAGAGGAAGAGATTGACCTCTTAATCTAAAATTGAGGTCAGCGATCAAAGTATAATACGGGAAGGGTTCACAAGGGTCGCGCGGGCATATTCCATTCAGCACGCCAACCGGTCGCGGGCAGACGATCTTGGCCAAGGACCGTCGGAGCACCGCTGCGCGTGAGTCGGAGTGCCTGCTAGGCCTATCAGCCGAGGTCGCTTGGTCGGGGTCCGTGGAATCGTGGCCGTTGGAGCATTTCCCAGGTGTTTGTGGATACAGCGTTCTTGTTCGTCGGGGTTTATTTCAAGTACTTTTTACTTTTTTTCTTGCTGCTTGTAGTCGGGACGCGTGAGAAGAGCACGTACAAAAATAAACGTCCGTTGGTCGTCGCGACCAAGTAACTGGGCGACGCTGTCGGCCATGCTGATTTGATCGTAAGAAGTGCGTAAGACAGCTTCGGAGCTGTCGTAGGATTCCGTCGTAACCTGCGCAAAACTTACCATAATTTCGTTTCGTGAATACGAATTTGTTCTTACGTTTTGTCTTACGCACATTTGTGGCGTAAGATCGTTTCGTGAATCTGGACTTTGCTCTTCCGAAAGTCGCAGGAAAGGTAAAACAGACGCAGACGACGTTGTGAGCAGACGACGTTGCAAAGGAGCAGACGACGCTCAGATAGGCGGTCGCGATCAGCCAATCAGGGCTCGGCGTTCTGACGTCACCGCTACCCCCTGCGCAAGAAGCAAACGAACTTGCCCTCCGCATAAGTAGAATCGATGAAAATAATTTCAGGATAGGCTTCAAAGGACCTCCTCATGGTGTCGTCTTGGAAATATATAGCCCTTAGCTCATCCTTCTCATCAACCAGCAAGCGGACAGAAGCACTGTACTCGTTTCGGAGCATATTGACAGTTGCTTCCAGATCATTCTGTGAGGCTTGGGTTTTAGTCTTCGCTGCCAGGTTGGTCAGGTCCTTTAGAGTAATTACTTTACTACTTTCGTTCTCAAGCTGCTCTCTAACGAGCTTCTTGTTTGCCTTGAGCTGCAGCATAGACTTTGCCTTTTCTTCCAGGTCAGGTGGTTTTTTGCGTTGTTGGGGCAGGTGCCTGAAGAGGGCTTCTGATAAATCGTGATTATGGTCAAGGGAGTCACTTCTGACTTCAAGGCATGTGCCGTTCCTGCTGGCAGCTAGGTAGATGCTGAACGGGCAGTCTTTCGCGAAAGTCCTGCATGTAAGGTGTATATTTCAACAAAACAGTATTGAACAAGATGTCTTTCCCAGCAAAAGCCAATCCCCTCTTCACTCTGCCAACCTTATGTAGTTGAGTCAGTTGAGATTACATAACGGGAAGTTACAAGAATGAGGAAAATTTAAAGCTTCGTGCTGGACCGCTCCCAAACAGATAAAATGTCGGCCGCGGATCACGGAACAAAAAAAAAAAAACGCATTCAGCGTGACTGTTTCGACAAACAATACGTACAAACGCATTAAAACCCAAAAGATATGCTGCAGCGGCTCTCAGCCGCTGCTCCATTTGAATCGCATTGAACCGCGTACCCATTTACATGAACGACAAGAACGGGATCAAAGGGGGAAGACACCTGTATCTAATTTGGAAAATATAAAACACTGGACTGACACTTTGCGGATTGCCAAGCAAGTAGAAGCAATTTACTTACGAAGAGTTTCGTTCAGCCGCCTTGGTATTGAATTTCTTTCCTCCCTGAATGCAACAATATTTCACTGTTTGGTACTTGAGAGCTTCGGACATGCTTCCCGCAATCTTGCCGACTCGTTTCTTGGCCGCTACGATTGTCCTCGCGTCCCTTTTCCACAGCTGGATGTAATTTGCAGAACTGTACCGAGTGATCTTCTCCTCGAGTTCGGCGAAACTCGCGAACTTATCTCCAACGTTGAAGATGCACCGATCGTCAGGGGACGCCATCGCCGGACCCTAGACAACATCTCCCGGATTTGGAGGTCGGTCGCTATGGGACGCCATCGGAGGACGATGGAAGTTGTCTCTCGAACTCGAAGGCATTGACGGACCGTAATTTTCGGCTCCTGGATCTGTAGGTCGGTCGACATCTCCCGGATTTGGAGGTCGGTCGCTATGGGACGCCAGCGGAGGATGATGGAAGTTGTCTCTCGTACTCGAAGGCATCGACGGACCGTAATTGTCGTCTCCTGGATCTGGAGGTCGGTCAACATCTCCCGGATTTGGAGGTCGGTCGCTATGGGACGCCATCGGAGGACGATGTAAGTTGTCTTTCGAACTCGAAGGCATCGACAGACCGTAATTGTCGTCTCCTAGATCTGGAAGTCGGTCGATTTCGAACTCCATGGGACGACGGGCGATGTTGTCTCCTGTTCAGACGACCACGAGGGGAACACGGAATGGACCGGACGTAACAACGGACCGCATGGGGCGAACCCGGCGGACACCGGAAATCGGCGGTGATGTCATGTGATTCCAGCCAGCCAATAAGAGGACACTGCCGGCAACTTTTGGCAAGACTATTTTGCCGGCTGCCGGTAATATATCCACTTCCTAATTCCAGGAAAGCATCATGATTGTTGATGCCTGAAACTTGAAAACAGCCGCTACCAGACACATGATTTGTTTCAGAAATACCCAGAACGTTTTGGTGAATGAAGCGATCACATAGCAGATGGTAGGCAAATAGACAGCGTTGAAAAAGAATTTATTCCACCGTTTGTTATTAAGGCCGATCGTGTCGATGTCGCAGTTTTTAAGCACTGTCAGTTTAGCTCAACACCAAGCTACAAAAGACGCTTTGGGGAACTGCCGGTGCTAACTCAATTTTACAGTAGAATTAAGAATTGAATGAAAGAAAGAACCGGACAGAAACACTGGAGTAAATTCCGCACATATATCAGCGATCTCACTTTCCTCGGTTAGGGCAGTCTGCTTTGTCAGCAAATGAAAAACATTTTGATAAAATAAAGGGTGGAAAATACTTCCCGTGTAAAGTTTTCTAATCACAGTCACTGGTTGATATCGTCTCGTTGTAATTTCCGGACATTCGAACGCACTAGCATTTTGCAGACTCACATTTCCAGCGACGCTGCGCTGCACACAAACGAAGGTAAACCATCAAGATGGCGGTGTGTTCCCCGTGTTGTCCCGGCCGTCAGTGCGGTGCGACAGGGTGGTCGGACAAGATATTGGTCCAACACGGTTGACGGGGGGCAGCAACATGTTGCCCGACTGTTGTTGTTGCCGCGATGTGACAGGATCGCCGGCAACACGATTTCCTCGTGTGTCCAGATAGAGCTGTCCAACTGTTGTCTCCTACGAGAAGGGAATTTTAGGCCACGTGTCCAGCAGAGTAGGGACGGCGGGGAAATATGGCGGTGCCCCTCCCAACTACTCCCAACGAGCGTTGCTCGCTTTGGAACTAATATGTCGTTCTCCCGCTGCACTATAGGGCACGTTTGTCAGCAATTAATGGTGCAGGAGGCTTTCGGTTTACCTCACTTAAATCGCAAAGTATGAGCAATTTTTCGGGCCTGTGTTTTAGATCGACTTTCGATTCAGGCCCTTTCTAAGCCTGAAGGAATGCGGTAATTGTCGACATGATAACGTCTTTGGAATCCTAGTGGATTGTCTTGACTCGATCGGCCGGGCATTGATGATACGCAGAAGCAGACCGCGCACCGATTTCCGGTGGAGCCGAAGTACGCGATGTTTATTTTATAAAAAAGGTTTTATGTATTGTTCTTAGATGCTGGCCAACCATGCTGTCGGTGTACCGCCCGTTTTTCACTGCTCACTTCTTCCTCGTCGTTTCTAGCCCTGTACTTCGTCGTCCTCTTTCGCACTAGAAAGGGAATTTTCAACAAGGTTTGTCTTGACTTCAGGCACCCAACCATTAAATAAATTGCCAAACACGGGTTGATTGGGTTTTACATTACTTGTCATTTGTACCACGAGCAACAAAAATTGTTTTCTTAAGCTCAATTGTATAGCCGCGCTGCGTCGCGAAAACCCGACAGCGCGCGTACTCAAATCCCCCTTTTTGCAAAAACTTTTTTTTTTTTCACGAAATGTAATTATATTTGTTGCAACCAGTAGGTGACATGAGCTACCACCCCATAATAAAACACAGAGCTATCGTGCATCCAGCCCTCGTCAAACTTGGCTAGGTAATTGAACGTACCTATAGGGAAATGCGTTTAACTTTTTGCCGCGGTTAAAAGGATACTGAACCTAACATTTTAGTGTCCATAAGTGGCGCACGATCTTGCCACGAGCAAACAGCCTCCGGTGTGCTCGAGCACATTCAACAAAATGGACGTCATAGTCAGGGCCGGATTAAAGTACGGGCTAAAGGGGCTGCAGCCCAGGCTGCCAGTTGCCCCGTTACGGCCCCCGGAAATTTGAAAAAAAAAAACAAAAAAAAAACACAAGAGGCTAGCTTGTTTCAGTTCAAAACAGCTCAGGCCTAAAGGAGGATTACAGGAAGCTCTGGGCCCTGACTTTCTAGTTTTCTAGTGTCGCCGTCTCTTTCTCTCCACCCCCCCCCCCCCCACACACACACACATGGCAAACACACACACACATACCTCTTTTTTTAAACAGTAAAGCAGGGATGCTATAAAGTTCCCTTCTCTAGACGAGCTGGTGCTCGTGAGCTCATTGTAAAACGCTGTGTAGAGTAACATTAACAAAATGTTAATGTTGCCCCCCACCCTCCTTGTGGAAGTGAGCGAAGCTGTCGACGCTGGGGGTCCCGTTAAAGTCTCTTCTAATTGAAGCCAGACGGAAGGACGGCCACGGAGTTTTCTATTGTATTGGGGCATCCTCGACGCGTTTTACGGGCTATGGTTGGTTGGAACTTGTAAGGCAGGCAGGTGTTGTTGAAGGCTTGACGAACAACGGACATGCTCCACATTATAATTCGTTATTTTTTGGTCTTATAGCGTAGTTCCCTATGGAAACTTTCCTGGGAAACGACAAGTTTCAAACAAGCAAGAAGACATATTTCGAAGCCATTCTTTCTAACCAGTAACAGGCGTGTCAAGGAGCCCGCTCTTGAGATGTTTCCCAAAAGTTTTCAAGAGGCTGTGACTGCAAGCAGCTGCTCTGGAGCCTGTGTCTGATCTGTCAGTGTGAGACAACACTTTTCCTGCAATCGAGTGATATGATCGCTGGAATCTTTATACGAGCATCTGAGGTATGTCATAGTACTCTTAGATTAGAGTAATACGTCCAAATGGCTAAAAAGTTCTTAATTACCGCAACTAGAAGAAAGAACACCACTTTCAAAACTAATTGAAACATCTTCCCCGTAAAATAGACAGCATGTAGGAGAGGAGTTTAAAAATGTATCCTTGATCTTCATAAGAAATGCCTGTGAATGTTCCAAAATGACAGTGGTTGCTATATTGCACTCGCATTCGGTCTCAATTATTCCTTTTATTATTTGAATGCAGAAGTTTGTTAATTTGGAACACTAGAGTTCATGAAGCAATGGTGAGGGTGCAGGCTAGCTGGTGTAAATTGAGCATAGTTGTAAATCCGAGACTGGGGATACGGACAAGGGACAAACACAGAACGACACGGACGAAGTTTCAAAAAGCGAGACTTTTTAAGACTTCGTCCGTGTCGCTCTGTGTTTGTCCCCTGTCCGTATCCCCAGTCTCGGGTTTACAACTATGCACGAGAGTTCAGTTATTAGAAGAGGGTGGGCGAAGCAATTTGAGCCGCCCTAAATACTTTAACCACCAAGATTACTTTGTTGTTTGTGTTGCTTTACTGCTCAAGTAAGTAATTAATGAAATAAAGGCTAGTTATTCAAGCTTCAACCAATTGGAGAAATTACTGGAATAAAACACCATATTCTCGGGACAGTTTTTGAAATGCGACTCGCGAGGCATGTCTTTAGGGGCAGCGAAATTCTTTTTTCTTGTAATGAAAAATTTTGGGGTATCCTTTCGGTTCTGTCTAATGCAATTTGTGTCGAAGTAATGCCACTTGGTATCAAGGAGGTCATCAGTGCCATCTCTCTAACTCGACATTAGAGAGTTTTAGAAAAGGGGGCCCCAAAGCTTGGGGGCCCCAAAGAAATAGGGGCTCACCACTGCGCATGCGCAGAACCCAAACTCCGTCTTGGGTTTTAGGTTGGCGCTGGCGCCCAACGCAGAATTCGAGAAATAGCGTGGGGCCCCCAATTGTTTGGGGCCGGGTTGCGTCGGCAAACATGGTGGCGCCCTTTCCGCTCGCTTCGGAGCAAATTTGTCATGGTCGCTGCAGTATTAGCCAATTTTATTGCCAATGAATGGTGCAACCGGCCTTCGCTTTGCTTTATCTCGCTCAAGTCACAAAGCATGAGCGGTGGGCTCTCCCCATTTTAAAGATCGTCCTTATTCTGGTCGTTCCTAAGACTGAAGAGACGCGGTAACCACTGACATGGCAACGTATTGCTAATCCATGGCTCCGAGTGGATTTCGTTCGTGGCACGATACCTGCAGCTTGAAAACAAGTATTTTAAGGCTTCAAAGTCGCTCTAGCTCAGATCTAAATAGAGCAGCTGCTCGCAGGGTATGGTCGCTCGCGTTCGTCTCAGTTTTGGCATATAGTTGAAGGCCTAAATCTTCGGCGACAGACGGTCAAAGCGCACACGAACGCCGAAAAAATCCGAGAACGAGCGGCAAATTAGAGCGCTACGGATTCGATTGTTTCGGCTGAATACAGCCAACAACATTTATATTGTTTTAGCTGCCTTGATTAGGATTTACTTTAACCATTATTTGTAAAAAAAAGTGCTTGCTAAGCGCACATGTTTTACGTTTCTTTAATATTTTTTTCTTTTTTGATTATTACGCTCGTTAGCCACATTGGCACTGCAAGCGGGAAACGTAAGCGCGCTGCATTATTTAGCGAAACCCCGATTCTAGAAGCCGTCGACGCCAACCCTGTTGCGTTTGGGTCCTCCAATTTCTTAGGGGAACCCAAGCGTTGGGGCCCCCTATCCTAAAACTCTCTATTATGATAAATTTACGCAAGTCGGCCGAGACAGGTATTGTATAAATAAGGTTGTAGACTTGGTCCAACAAGTTCATAGGATCGCAGAGTCATCATTTTCAACTCTTCAACGGATGTTTACAAGGTCCTGCTCGATGTGCGCGACACTTCATGAAATTTTCCCCAATCGTTTATTGCTTTGCGTTTTGTACCTCTTAGTGAGTGAATGACTATTTCCCAAAGAGCCTCTAATCCACAATCGAATCTGCTTCATTTCCATTCAGTGAAACCCGAATTTCCTAATCATCGAATTTTACGGATATAGAAACCTTCGAAGATATCTCATAAAATGAACGATATTTGCCTTTTATAAAGGGACGAAACGTACATATTGCCGTCATTATCGTTACCACCACCACCATTGTCACCATAGTCAGTATTATCACCACCATTAGAGGCCTCATGAACATCCTTAGCCCTGGCCATAAAATTCCTTAATCCGGTCCTGGTCATAGTCCTCCATTCACGCTTAGGATGACAGTGAAATATATGGGCTCCGTGCAAAAGGAGAATAAAGGCTGGCTTTTCATCTCCACAAGTAAAAGCTACGTGCTTGTTAGACCTATTAATCGCTTACCTTTTACACCAGACCCCACTGTGGAGATAAAAAGCTTGTCTTTATTCTACTTTTCCCCAGAGCTCACATTTCACTGCCATCTTAAGCGTAAATGGGGGACTATGATGCAGTGGCGTCACGAGGGTCAGCGGCACCCGGGGCTGGTAGCCCGCCGCGACCCCCCTCCGTTCTCGCGTGGCCCGCTGCGATTCACCCCTCCCCCCCCCCCCCCCCCCCCCCGCTCTCGTGGCCCGCCGCGACACCACCCTGAGCGCTGCACCCGAGGCGGTCCGCCCCCCCCCCCCCCCCCCCCCCCGCTCCCCCATTGTGACGCCACTGCTATGATGTCAATTTTGTTGCGTGTACACACCGGCGGCTGCTGGCTCGTGGAAAGATCGTGCGCCACCTATTATGGACACTGCAATGTTTAGTTCAGTATCCCTATAAGGAAATGATAGTACCTATGTACTGAAAATCACTGTTTGTAGATAACTGAGTTGAAAGTAAAAAGAAAAGTGGATAACAAATTGTTATTCGCACCAACATATTCAGAGTCATTTCTTCAATAGCCGCCAGCTTGGTAGTCATTGTTAGAGTCGTCTTCGTTTTTCGGCTTGTCGCCTTGCTTGCCGTGCCTCTTTTGTGACCACAGTCGGCAAACCATATTCGAGTGACGTCAACTTCCCTCGACCACTTAATGGTGTTCCACCTAGGGTTCAATCCACAGGACTTCAAAATATTTGCTCGTGCGATGCTACCACCATTGAATGAAAGAACAGCATCCAATGTCGCCATTTTATCGTTCAAAAACACAGGCGCTTGGAAGTACACATGTTGAAAAAACGTGCACAGCCTCTGGGGATTGTATTGGTTGAAAAAATCTTTGCAATAGTTGCAAGATAATTTTTAAGATGTTGCACATTCCGGACATGTTTCTAAATCTTGTGTAAACTTTTTTTTTTGAAAATTTATCGATAAACAGGGAGCGTACCCCAAAAGGGAGTGTGGTCACCCGCTACTTGCTTCAGTAAAAGTGTTTTTCAGATCAAAATATAACGTTCTAAGAAAAGTGTGACAATGAAGAACGCGCAGAGAGAAAAAAACTTTTCAAAATGCTAACATCACTAAATTTGTGTTTTTTTTATTATTAACCCTTACCCTGTGCCCTTAAGCAAAAGGCCCTCAACAATAAATAATACTGCCCCAAGGAACACATAATAGGAAGTCAACAATTCCTTGCTGTCATAACTACAATGTGGTCATAAAGAAAAAAAAATATAAAAGGTCATATGTACAAGTCACAGGAAGGTCTAGAGGCTGATAAAGCATTCTGTGATTTAACTCACCAACTTTCATTTTAAATACGGTCTCTCAAAGTAAATGTTCGCTGCCTACTGCCCATGTCTGTTACAAAATCACAAAAAAGGCTCTGCGCCCGAACAGGGACTCGAACCCTGGACCGTTAGGTTAAAAGCCTAACGCTCTACCGACTGAGCTATCCGGGCGGAACTGCAACCTCCACGAGAAAGAATGTGCACATCATTACGTATGTCTCTTGACAATTTTTTTTTTTTACGCAGCGGAGATGAACTGTTTGAGTTCGCCGGAGTGGATCACGTGAACGGTGTGACGTCGCCGCGTCATCTGCTGCAAAATGCTACTCAGGCAAATAAAAACAAATATATATACGTTCTTACGTGGCACACAACTTAGCGCAAATTACTGTAAAATGTTCCTTTATTATGTCAAAAACTATCGTCGTTTCGTACATCTCCACAATATTGAAGAAACAACGATTTTCTCACGTTCCCCATGCATTTGTGAACGGAGTTGGAACCTCCGGGCGTATCGCCTCTGGTCGCCCAAAGATGGCGTTCTAGATTGCGGAGCAACCTTACGGAGGCTGCGGGGCCTCATTACTCCCACAGGAACACCGCCGTTTTCCACAAAAAGAAGTTCTATGTTTTTTGTTCGTTTTAACGGCAATTTAATTCGCGCGATTTCATTACTATTCAGGTTATATGAAAAATAAGAAGCGAATATCCACGACTTTAAAAGTTTAGGTTATCCTTAAACCAAAAAACTGACGCCACATCCGTATCAGGGCTGGGCAGAGATACACCAAAAAGTATTTGGGAATGCACATTCTTAGATACTTGAGTTTTAAGGCCCAAAATACAGATACTGAGATACATTTGTCTTTTATGCAACGGAATATCCCTGAGATACTTCTGAAAAAAAACAACAAAAAACGTCGAAAAAGGGTTGCGGAACACAGATACAGATACTTAGAGAAATACATTCGTTCCCGAACGGTGCTACATGGGGACGGTGTAGTTCGTGGCGAATGCGAATGGTAATTTATGCTTGTCCTCCTCTTTTTGTGTCACTTTGTGCACTACCCCTTACCTCAAAATCTTTATTTATCCTTAATGCCGCTAAATAAACATGTCACTCCCGTTGAATGACATAGTTATATAACGGTAAAGACCGCGTACCATGCTTGACAAAAGGCGTCTGCCCGAAATGAACCCTGTTTTGCCGTTAGGGCACATCTCAAACTGTCGTCTTCTATGCTTCTGAGTCACTCGTCGTGTAGGGAGATTGGAAAATAGGGCCATATTTCTCTCCACTCAACTCCTTTACACTGTTCACTCTGCTAAATTGGAAAGAGAGGAGGAATTTGTGGGAGGAGCTGATTTTGTTATTCTTGTAAGTAAGTCTTTAAGCCACAGTTTTTCTTTAATGTTGTTGACTGTGATGGATCATGTTAAAGGGGGTTTTATATTATAAATTTCGAAGCAACTTGCGCCAAACATATTTTGTTATCTTTTAAATTTGTCTTTAATTAAAAAAGGGCAACAAATATTACGATATACCTAAGTCTGCCCAAGTATCGCGATACAAGCGATACATCGTAAATGTATTTCACTACTGAGATAGAAATACATTTTCAAATGTATCTCGATACAGGGATACAGATACTCGTAAGTTTCTCTAAGATACTATCGCGATACATTTGTATCGGGATACTGTCCAGCCCTGATCCGTATCCGCTCCTGATTTTCGTCTCGTCCTAGCCCCTTTGGCGCAGTGACCGTTGGCACCGTTGTCGTCGCTTCTTTGTTTCCATTCGCTGCTCTGTCGGTTCACACCTGAGAAATGGCTGCTCCAAGCACGTCGGAATCAGAAACTTTCCTTGCTTCACCGGATCGTTTCTGGACACCGTTGGGGAATACCGTCCTGGGTAGGCAATCTAGACATGTTGTTTTAAACGTCTACTCGGTGCTGCGTCGAGAATCGCCAAAAGCGTCGTACAACAAAGGGCTCGAGAGGATCTCGACACTGTCCGACGTTTCAAAGACAACTTTTGCGCCGTTGAAAAAAAAAAGAGTTGCTTGTGTCACCAGAAGGTGTGCTGTCACTGGCATCGCCGAAGCGAGTTCAGAATAGGAAAGCGCAGCCAGCACAGTACCTGCTCGACTCATTCAGCCTCCAATCACTGAGGAACCTCATGCACGAGTACTTCCGACGGAACGAGAGCAATACTGTGTGCCAGGTATGCTTTATGAGTCTAGTAAAAAATTACACGGCTCAGTATTGCTGCAGTGTCACAGAAATTCGAGCGCCACATTTTATTGACATGCACAAATTTTAAAAATATCACTTCCCAGAAAACCCGATGTACTGGGCGTAGAAGGGCGATTCGATATTTTCAGAAAGGCGTGTACAGTGACGCTTCTGTAATAACCCTCGGCACAAGACCTTACCTATATGGTTTAACTTGTTCAGAGCGATGTCCCAAAATTCTAGCTTGAAATAAAATATCCAATTTGTCAGAAATAGTAGTAACACCTGATATTAAACGTCTGCAAACATTGTCATAGTATTTATAGAATGCCAAATAATCAAGTGTTTCCCTCGAATTTGTATCTGCAGTTGCTGGGCAAAGTGGGAAGCTGGGATGGGCGACCTCAGCCGTGCGTCCTTCTGGAGGGTCCTGCGGAAGCTTGGATTCCACTATGTTCGATGCAGCAGGCAGTCCATGCTCTTGGAACGTGTGGACTTGGTGGCTTGGCGAGTAAGGTATCTCCGCGACATGCAAGAGTACAGAAAGCAGGGACGACCTGTCTGTTACCTTGATGAGACGTGGCTGAACGCTGTGAGCGCCGGCCATTTTACCGGAAAGGTATGGGTGGACACTACCGTGTAATCTGCAAGGGATGCATTCTTGAAAGGACTCACGCCCGGGGTCACGGATCCGTCTGGAAAGGGGAAGCGACTCATCATCGTGCAGGCTTGCATTGAAGATGGATTCATCAACGGTGCTGATGAAGTCTTCTGCGTTAAGAAGGGCTCCGTCGAGTACCATCAAGAGATGGATGAGAAACGTTTTGAAACGTGGTTTGTTTGCAAGTTACTATCCAACCTGAAGACCAACAGCGTAATACAGGGTGATTGCGATGGACAATGCGTCCTACCACTCGGTCAAGCTGCATGCCTTCCTTACGAGCCTCGCGCGGAAGGAGGAATTGCAGTCCTGGCTGACCACCCACGCCGCCTGAAAATGCTGAAGGCTGAACTGCTGGAACTCATCCCAAGAAGAGGAGCCTGACACCCGGCCTCGATATGTATCGCATTGATTCAATCGCTGAGCAGCATTGACTCATTGTACTTCGTCTGCTACAGTACCACTGCGAGCTCAATCCTACAAGACAGGCGACGACAAGGAAAAGAAGGAGAACGTCTCAAACACAGCTAAACCTTTTTTGAGGAAAGAACCCTTTATATAGGGTTGAAAAAAGGAGGACGGAAAGGGAACTCTTCTTCACATCACCTCTCTCCACAAAAGACACGACACAGGACCTCTAACAATGAGGTCAAACCAACAAAAGAACTTACAGCACCAAAGATGACACAACATTAAAATAAAACGCTGGGAAAACTACAGATTGCACTGAACCTTTCACTGAGAAAGTGAGCTATGATACTATACAAAAAAAAATAATGTTAAAAATACCATTAGAGATTTAGAAATCGCTAACACTCCGCATCTAAAGACAAAGAAGGCTTGTTCACTACATTCCCATGCTTCGTTATTGCAGACGGTTGTGGTCATTTGTTTCTGCTACAATTGTGGTTCTCGAGTTTCATAAAGGCACGCAATTCCTACACTCCTGAATATGCTTGGATACCTCGGAATATGAATCCTTGTTTTGGACACATCGTTTATGTTCGCCTAGTCTATCATTAAGACAACGCTTCATATGACCTATATAGCAGAAACCACAATCAAAAGGGATCTTGTAGACTATACCTGAAATACATATAAAACACTTTTCCCTGTGTTTTTTTAAACAACCTTTCTGGGCGGAAGCGAACGGAGTTAACCTTTTCAAATTGCTATCTGGGCTAAACGCCATGCGTAAACCAAACTTATCGCCGACTGATCTTAAATTGTGTGAAATCTTATGGAAAAACAGTACGACTACAAACTTTTCGTGCTCGGTCATTTTTCTAATTTGTTTGTCTTTTGCAACAATGTACGAAAGCTGCTTGGAAATAAATTCTTGAGGATACTTTGCAAGATTTAGCCGGGAAAACACAACTTGAATCGACGTCATAATAGAGTGCCAACATGACTTTTGTACCGCGTTGTTAAACATGTTGCGAACCAATCCTTATGTTGGCACTCCATTATGACGTCGATTCAAGTTGTGTTTCCCCGGCTAAATGTTCCAAAGTATCCTCAAGAATTTATTTCCAAGCAGCTTTCGTACATTGTTGCAAAAGACAAACAAATTAGAAAAATGCCAGAGCACAGAACGTTTGTAGTCGTACCGGTTTTCCATGAGATTTCACACAATTTAAAATCAGTAGGTGATAAGTTTGGTTTACGCATGGCGTTTAGCACAGATAGCAGTTTGAAACGGTTAACTCCGTTCGCTTCCGCCCAGAAAGGTTGTTTAAAAAAACACAGGGAAAAGTGTGTTACATGTATTTCAGGTATAGTCTACAAGATCCCTTTTGATTGTGGTTTGTGCTATATAGGTCAAACGAAGCGTTGTCTTTATGATAGACTAGGCGAACATAAACGATGTGTCCAAAACAAGGATCCATATTCCGAGGTATCCAAGCATATTCAGGAGTGTAGGAATTGCGTGCCTTTATGGAACTCGACAGCCACAATTGTAACAGAAAAAAACCACTACAAGCGCCGGCTGAAAGAGTCAATCACAATAACGAAGCATGGGAATGCAGTGAACAAGCCTTCTTTGTCTTTAGATGTGGAATGGATGCGATTTCTAAATCTCTAATGGTATTGTTAACATCACTTACTTTTTTTTGTATAGTCTTATAGCTGACTTTCTCAGTGAAAGGTCCAGGGGAATCTGTAGTTTTCCCAGCGTTTTTTTTTTTTTTAATGGTGTGTCATTCTTTTGGTGCTGTCAGTTCTTTTGTTCGTTTGACCCCATTGTTAGAGGTCCAATGTCGTGTCTTTTGTGGAGAGAGGTGATGTGAAGAAGGGTTCCCTTTCCTTCCTTCTTTTTTCAACCCTATGTAAAGGGTGCTGTCCTCAATAAAGGTTTAGCTGTGTTTGAGACGTTCTCCTTCTCTTTCCTTGTCGTCGCCGGTCTTTACCTCAGTCTCAGGTTTTTCACTAAAACATTTCTTATACACCAGCTCACTTGCGCCCTTACGTTCTGCTCATCAATCCTATACATGCCTTGCACCTACGTCACATGATGACGTCGAACAGCGGTAACCACCATGCTGGTGGTTGACTCGACGGCCCTTCGCAGCGAGAGCAATGGTAAACTGCGCCGCGCTCGGCTGTAGCAATTACTACGTATCCCGACGCATGCCCGACGATCGCTTTGTCAGCATGCCCCGCGAGACGGAGTAGCCGTCAAGTCAGAGAAAGTACGAGCAGCAGGAAAGGGATGCGCCCGCGGATTGCGAAGTTTGCGGGACGCATTTCATTGCGGCGAGCGACGGCACTTTTCTACCGCTGTTTATGTACGCGCACGCCTTTGCATCGGCTTTTGCCCGTTCGTGATGTAGATGCCCTTTGCCTTTCGTTACATCACGCCGTTTCCACGTTTCCAGCGCACCTACGGGGCTCCCGGCCTCGGTATGGGCGATTGTCGCGGCCCGGCCAGATGGCGAACGGCCGGCGGCGGCCCCCCGTGTGCAAGCTCGGCGAGACGCCGCCGCCGGAGCACCGGTTTGTGCTGTCCGCGAGACCGTAACCTTTGCAAGGAGCGAAAGTATGCAAGCGAGCCGGTTAGGAAACATCATAATATAAGCTCTGAGAAAATGAGAGTTGTCCTGTCCGTTATTTGATTTATTCTTGTTGCAGGGTTTAGATTATGACGCTAACCTTGCGTTGTTTACCAGTATTTCGCAAAATCAGAACAATTTTTCTGCAAGCGACTCCTAGAGCCGCTCTTCAAATTTTAAAGCGCGCAAATAAGGTTTTTTGTTTTTTTTTTTTGTTGACACGACCCTTTTTCGCGTCAAAACTTCGTCGGCGGCATATCGAAACTTTCTGCTCGTAGCGCAATCACACCAATGCCGAAAAATTCCGCACGTACTAGCTAAACGTCATCATCGCAAGCTCGGAACGTTTTTCCAAGTTCACGTGTAACACAACTAGCTATCTTTGTTGAAAATATGGTGCATGTCAGCGCATGCCCGGGCAGTTAGCGGCATCGTACGATTTGGTAAGCGCATCCGGGTGGTTTGAAGTCCACCTCCAGCATGGTGCAGGGCCCCGTCCTTCCCTAGCGTGAATGATGTCACGTGCAAGGCATGTATTGAGCTCATCTGGAGTCAGGTCAAACGGCATGCTGCAAGCCTGAACATGGCGTTCAAGTATAAAGGGTAACTGCAAAGAAAAAAAAAGGT